>CAUYRH010168070.1:0-38713 GCA_963574655.1 Perodicticus potto | reverse complement strand
AATTTATAACTTTCATATGAAGGCTATAACCCAAGTATAGCATAAGAATATGAGGAAAGGGCTAAGGGAGGGGAGGCGGAGGGAGAGGTTTGGTAGTGGGAAGTTAATTGGTGGGGCCACACCTATGGTGCATCTTAGAAGGATACAGGCGAACCTTACTAAATGCAGAATACAAATGTCTTCATACAATAACTAAGAAAATGCCATGAAGGCTATGTTAGTCAGTTTGATGAAAATAGTTCAGATTGAATATGAAACCAGCACATTGTGCCCCTTTATTGCACTAATGTACACAGCTATGATTTAATAATAAAAATATTTTTTAAAAAAAGAAAGCAAACGTTTTCACCAGCTCTGTGAAATATCAAATACCTTAAGTAATTGTTAGGTATACACAAGACTGCAAATTATAGATGAATTCCCTACCATGTTCCTGGTTCATAGAGTCCCTGTTGCCAGAAAAATCTGGTTAGATTTCTGTGGTATTGCTAAAAATGCTCATATGTAAGCTAAATGCATATTTTGTAACTTGGAATAGGTAGCATTCACTTGAGTGCTTGCAAATATTCGCTTTTTAAAATAACAAATATGATTATTACTGATGTAATTTATGTCATTGCTATAGGTTAACGCTGAAATTTACCTTTGTATTTTATTAATATAGAACAAGCCCTTTGGAGATTTTGGTTTTCATTATTTGAGATAAGACTGCCTACATTCAACAATTCTTTTCTGCATATACATTTTTCAATGAAATGAGGCAACTCCTAAGTAGTAGTAACTATGGCATTTCCACTTAAAAGTAGTCAGAAGATTAAATACAAATTATAACTCTTTAAATAATCATTAATTAATGCCACTTAAAACATTCTTATTGCTATTATTTTATTTATTAACAGGGATCAAATTATCAAATTTTGGTTGAAGATGGGGCATAGATTAAATAATACATATTGCATCAGATTCATTTGATGAATTCTAGCTATCTAGTTATTGAAGGCTTTCTTTCCTGGGATTTTCAGGTATCAAAGGAGAGGAAAAATGAAGGAATTGTCTTACCTTGCAAGTACCAAAAATGCAGAGGTTTGGGTCTATGTTGTTCATTGATAGAATCTAATCAAATACAATAATTCCTGATAAGTTGCAAACACTGAAAAATATTTTGTATGAAGTCAAATTCAGTAGTTATAATTTTATTCTATTTTTAAACTTATTTAGCAAATGTACTTAAAACTAATGTGGCAATTTTTGGAAGAATGAATTGGAGATAAAAGAATTCTTTCTATAACATGCCCATCAGGCTGCTTCTAAAAGTAATAATTACATGAAACGTTTATTTAATATATATTTATCAAAAACCTACTATGTGCCCAAGCTGTACTAATGCTGGGTTAAAATGGAGAATGTGTTGCACATAGACTCTTCTTATAAGGAATTATGAATTCATGGGTGTATACAGACAAATAAATAGAAAACTAAATTACATTTTAATAAGTGATATTTTAAATAAAGTTTATGTGTGACATCGGTTTCCTTTGCTCATTCATGATTCATCCCAAGTCTTGGTGGAATGTTCACTTGGGCCTTAGCACTAGAGATGATATCGTTTTCTTTTCTAAATATTAATTAAATTCCTATTATTTCCATCTTATCTCTCTCAGAGACCTTGTCATGATAACTCAGTGATTCTAAAATATCTCTTGCTCAAGATAAGGTGTCAGAAATTCATTAGACCAGAAACCTAAAGGATCGTTGACCAGGTTGATCAGCCTACAAGGGCTTGAAGTCTTCTCAGCACAATCAATCCCAGTCTCAAATTCCGTAATCATCTTAATGGCTTCTTCTGATTAGCGTACCATTTAAAACTATCTTAACAGCCCCTCTACTAATAAATCATATAGACAACAAGATACAAGGCATGTGTCAGTGTTAGGGCATCTAGTATGCCACATCTTGACCAGCAGATGGGTTTATATTCAGATATACCTGGATCTTAAAAAATCTTTTAACAATACTTAAGCCCAAGAAATTAAACTCTATTTAATAAATCTTTTCCACCTACTGGCTACTTGTCTTTCTGACTTATACCATCTTTTCTAACCCTTTATCATTTAGAAACTTACTAAATGGCATTTTATCTGGAGCCAACAGATATAGGTTTCTAAACTCAACACTATACCAGCAAATCCTTTAACCTTTTCTTTGATAGTTGGTAACAATGGCTTTGGAATATGAATTGAGTTATTAGCACATCATAGATTTGTTATGAAATCAAGTGTAAATTAGATAGTGTATATAAAATGTCCTACTGAAGAACAATTAGCAAGTAGCAGATGCTTAATAAAATGTTTTCACAAATGCTTTCTTTGAAAAATTTAAAAAACTCACTGTTTCATCATCCAGCCACTTGCTATCTTGTTTTTTATGAATTCTGACCCCTGATGTAACCTTGCTTTATGTCCCCATCAGGACTTTTCCACCACTAAATTTGTGCCAATCTTATGCCAAAATTTCATCTTTCAGTTAAATTGTTCAGCTACCAGAACTATTTCCTACTTGTCCTTGAGAACAAGAAAAGGGATTTTTAGTATTTGAATGATCTTGATATATTACAATGTGTGTTACTTATTAGGTGCTCAGGAATGGTTCAATTCAAGGATGTATTTATTGCATGCCTACTGCATTACAAACACCATGCTAATTTATGAACATATGATAGTGAACACTACAGACAAGGTACCAGATCATTCAGAGATGTAGACAAGTACATATGTTATTTCAATGGAAAGTTTCCTCTGAACTTGGATAAAGTGCCTTGTGACTGGAAGCACAGGAAGAAGAGTATATCACCAACTTGGTCAGGAAAAGCCTTCTTAGAAGAAGTTTTGTCTCATTTGAGACCCAAGAAAAGGTAGGAATTAGACAAAAATAACAGATGGGTATTTCTGGAAGAAAGACTGAAAATGCAAATACCTGCAAACCAGACAAAGATCATAATGTATTTAGGATGTGCTGAAGCAGGTTCAAAAGAGAGAGTGTGAATTATTATTATTATTGTTATTGTTATTACTATTATTTTGAGACAGAGTATTATTATTCTGTCACCCTGTGTAGAGTGCCATGGCATCAGTCTAGCTCACAGCAACCTCAAGCTCCTGGGCTCAAGCGGCCCTCCTGCCTCACCCTCCTGAGTAGCTGGGACTGCAGTCATGTGCCATGACATCTAGTTAGTTTTTATATTTTTAGTAAAAAGGGGATCTCACTCTTGCTCAGGCTGGTTTTGAAATCCTGAGCTTAAACAATCCTCCTACCTCAGCCTCCTAGACTGACAGGATTACAGGTGTGGACCACTGCTCCTGGCCATGAATTTATTTTAAATATGTATATTTGGGGTGCCTAGAGGAACATATAAGGAGATGATGCCCACTGAGTTTTTGTATATAGAATCATGGTGCCTCTTAGAAATATCTTTTGTTATAGGTATAGTAATTTAGACTTTGGTGGGAAAAGATAACAATTAATTTGTAACTTAGCTTTGAAACTAAGATAACTAAAGCTGACAGAAATGAAGGGCTTTAAAACAGAGCCTAGAAGGAAAAGGAAACAACATTTAAAGGGCAAATATTCAAGAAATGAGTAAAATAGCATTCATTTAAAGCTTATTGCACTTTTATTTTTATACTAAAACACTGTTTCCTGAGATCTCCGTTCTTACCTGCTTTTTAGTTGTTCATAATCTTATTTTTTTACTAGTGTTTACTCAGATATTTTATTTACACATTCTCAATAGTATTCACTCCAGTTATTTTCTGGGTGCTTTTTTAGCTAGAAGTTTAACCTTTATGAGGAGTGTATTAACAGCACATCAAGGTTGTGCTGTTTTTAAGATGAAGTATAAAAAGACATGGAGGTGCACAGGAGAATGTAGAAGAGAATGGGGAAAATTATGGAAGAGAAATTGTAAAAGCAAACAATATTAAATCCACTTTTATAAAATCCTTAAGTACAGAATAATTAAAAAAAAATTATCATGATTACAATCATCAGTTTTCCTTGGGCATCCAGTGAAATCTGTGTATACACTAACTGCCCATAATGACAAATACAAGATTATAAACTTAATTATAAGTGGAATTCTGAAAAGGAAAAAAAAAAAAACTTAATTTTAGGGTATTTTATGAAGACACATCTAATAATAATTTACAATGTAAATCATTATGTAAGTCTAAATTTAAATTTAATCTAGTTGACAAAAATGAGAAAGGTTATTTTCTTGTTAAGAATCCAATTTCCAGTTACATGCTAGGAACTACTTTAAATGCTGTCCCAAAATGATTTCCTATACTAGGAATTGGTGCTAATTCCCATGAGATGATATATTTGAGAAGCTTGGTGTATCTTCCATTAACTTACCAGCCAGGGGAACAGTATATATATAGCATGTCTGGATTTTAGAAAGGCTTTTAACAGTCACTTATCCTTGTAAATGAAAAGGAGAAAATAGGGTGGCACCTGTGGCTCAAAGGAATAGGGTGCTGGCCCCGTATACTGGAGGTGGTGGGTTCAAACCCAGCCCCGGCCAAAAACAGCAAAAAAAAAGAAAAGGAGAAAATACAGACTGAACAATATTAAAGTTCACTGTGTCTGTAGGGAGTCAAAGGAAAGTGCTGAAAGGAAATTGGTTCTTATTTGCTTGATTAGAATGAATTCAATTAATAATCATTAAAATATCAGATGTTTGCTATATGCCATATGCGTGCCAAGCCATTAGTTACTTCACATGATGGAAATATGTGTGCAAAAGAGACTTAAGTTCACATGACTGAAAAATGAGATGAGTCTCCAAAAATACATAGTGGAAAATGAAGCCACAATTGCAAAATATTTGTTTGATTGAAAAAGGGATATTGTTTTATGGAGAACAGAAATTCAAGTCCAAGTAATCTGTTTTTGAGAGATTTTTGACTCACTGGCCATAAGAGTGATGAGAGTGATGTGGGGATTCAAAACTATGCCATGCAAAAAGCAAGCAATGGCTGATAGGACCAAGTATGTGCTGAGGTCCCTGGAAAATATATTTTGTTTTAAGAGCCAGTTATCAAGTCACATTTCTACTCTCTCTGAAACCTATTCTGCTGAGGAACATTACAGGCAAGTTCTTTGCTCTGAGACAAGGAACATATGGAGTCAGAACTTAATTAAAGCAGTGGCAGAGCACTAAGCAAGAGAAGGAAAGCAAGAGGGCAAACAGGAGACAGTTATGCAGAAAGACTAAGGAAAGAGAAAGAGAGAAGCCAGGAGGAGGGAATGAGGGAACTGCAGACAAGGGAGAAAACCCTGGGCTCTTTTCCATCTTTCTGGTGACAATTCTTTCACTCTCTGCCTCAAAACATTCTTTTAGAATATATATTCACAAATCATTTATTCAGTAGGTGTTTTTGAGTGCCAATCATGTCTTAATCAATTACTCTAGGAGCAGAAATACAGCAGTGAACATGAGGAAAGTCCCTGCTCTTCTGGCATGTTTATTCCAGTGGAAAGAAACAAAATCTACTATAATTGTGTTTTTAATTTTTATTTGAAAATACTAAATTTATTGCCTTATAAACAATGTGCTGTAGAGAGGCAAAGGCAAGAACAGGAATACCAGCCAGGAAGTGTTGTTACAGTAATGTGGTACATTATTGTACCATTCAAGGCAAAGAATATTGAATAGATAAGAGTGTGAGAAGTGGATGTGCTTAAGACACATTTTATAAGTAGAGTTTAAAAAATCTAACGATGCATATATATGAAGGCATAAGCTAGAAAATAAGTAAAAGCAATTTGTAGAATTTTGGTTTGAGCAACTGTATGGTAGTGCCACATAGTAAGATACAGAAGGCTTAATACTGGGGAATGGAGGATAATAAATGTCCAGATGTGAGATATAGATCAGATGTCCAAGAGGAAGTGTGAAGTCAACCATTGTTTTTTGAGTTTGTAATCAGGTATATTCTTGGAACATATCTGGAAGTCAAAGAAGAGAAATTAGTATATTGAAAAGTATTGATATTCCCATGTTTATTGCAGCACTATTCCTAGTAGCCAAGATTTGTAATCAGCCTAAGTGTCCATAAATAGATGAATGGATAAAGAATTTATGCTATAGATGCACAATGAAATATTATATAGTCACAAAAATAAATCCTGCCATTTGAAACATGGACAGAATCGGAGAACATTATGTTAAGTGAAATAAGCCAAGCACAGCATGAACAACAGATCTCTCATGTTTTCTCTCATATGTGGGAGCTGAATATTAAAACAATTGATATTATGAAGACAAAAAGAGAAGATGATAAAAGAGATTGGGAACAGTCAAGAGGAAGGAAAATGTGGGGATAGTTAATGGGTGCAAAAAATATAGTTAGATAGTTAAATAGAATGAGCTTAATATTTGATAAAACAACAAAATGACTAAAGTCAATAATAAGTTATGGTAAAACCAGAGGAGTGGGAATGGAATGTCTCTAACACAAATAAATGATAGATACTTGAGATAATGGATTGTTAAAAAGTGATGCAAGAGGGATTGATGGCTAAAAAGAGGAAAAAAATATGTAAGTGATGCTAGATCTTCTTTCAATTAAATTTATGTTAATCACATGAATGTTTCAAAAATCACATAAATTCATAGAAATCTAATATGTTATCGGTCATAATTTGTGTTGTCATGTTAATTCTTCTTTAAATTTATATTTATATAAGAATGTTTTGATGTAGTGTTCTAAAGATTTCATGAAATTTACAAAACTCTGATGGTCTTGCTGTTAGTCAAGATTCTTATTGTTATAGTAAAATGCTGTACACAATAGAAATAACTACATTTCCTTGTCAAAGAAAAGAAAAGAAGCATATTAGAAGCCATTCACTTGTTCATAGAGGCAGTAGTACAGTAGTAGTCAGGGCACTCTAATGCTTGGAAGTTAGTTAAGCAGCAATTTAGATCAAAGAAGACTAAGATTTAGGAAGAAAACTAGGTTAATGAGGGTTGCCAGTAGTCAAGTGATGATGTTTTCTAAAGAAATGAATTGTCAATTTGTGTCACACTTTGTGGAAAAGCAAAGTAAGAAATTGAAAGAAGAAGGAGTGCTGTGGCTCACTCCTATAATCCCAGCACTTTGGGAGACTGAGATGGGTAGATTGCCTGAGCTCAGGTGTTCAAGACCAGCCTGAACAAGAGTGAGACCCTGTCTGTAAAAAAATAGCTCGGCCTTGTGACAGGACCTAAAGTCACAGTTACTTAAGAGGCTGAAGCAAGAGAATCACTTGAGCGCAAGAGTTTGAGGTTGCAGTGAGCTATGACACCACAGCACTCAAGAACAGGGCACAAAGTGAGACTCTGCCCCTCCCCCCAAAAAAGAAAAGAAAAAGAAACTGAAAGAAGAGAGAAAATTTACCATATATCTGGAGCTGTATATGTCATTGATGATCTAGAATTGGGAAATTTGTAGAGTAGTAGGAATAGTCTGCTTCAAGTGATTTTGAAGAAAGAATGTGAAATGAGAAAGACTATATTGCAATCATAGATATTTTGCTTCAAAAGTTTACTATACAGACAGGGAAATTGGTCATGACTGTACATGTGGGGTATTGATTTGATTTGTTTTCTATAAAATCATTAAAGCAAGGTTTCATGTCTGTGCACTTATGGACTGATGGGAACGATTCTCTGGAATTGTAGAAATGCATACAGCAGATGAGGGCTGCCAGCCGGAGTGGAATCAGGAGTGAAGGTGTGGGGCTGAGGCACAGAAGACAAGGGCAACAGTGGACCTGGGTGGGAGCAGGGAGAATTCGTCTGTATAGAGTGGGAGGAGGGAGGACACAAGACGTGGACAGCCAGGACCAGAATTTGTCTTTCATGATCCAAGATAGGATACTATTTTTATTGATTGAATTATTAACTTCTTAAAGAAAGGAATCAGAACGTGTTCATCATTTTACCTCAAGAGTCTAGCAGAATATCTGGAATTACTAGTGCACTCAATGTTGTTAAGATGATTAATATAGAATAAAGTGATAATGAACCACAGTCTACAAAATAATTTCTTTTGTGTAAGTGGTAAGAAGTAGAATTCAACTATGAAAAGCCTGAATTTTGCTACATATTTTTATCTAAGTCTTCTTCAGAATATACAATGGTCTCATTTGGCTTATGATAACCGGCTTTTATTTCTCCAGTACATAATTCAGTAGAAAGTGACAGTGTGGATAATGGAATTTTTTTTTAATCACAGTAAGAGCTTAGCCTCTACTTCTAAGGACTTCAGAAAAATAAAAAAGGTCTAAAGTATATCCACTGAGTCCTCTTTTCATCCCCGTCATTACTAGTTACTGCCTCCAAAATGATACATGAACCAAGGATGATGGGTGGATAAATGTTATTCAATCACATATATGTGTACACATGTCTACAGATAGGCTGTATTGTTGAAAACCTAGCCTACTCTACATGTTATATATGTGAATTACAATATTATTTTCAAAATACATCTTTTGATAAAATATTTTGCAATAAGAATTTTAAAAATTAAACTTCCAATGGATGTGTAAATCATGTTAACAAAATCTGAGCTATGGATAAGAGCTTAGAAGCATATATAGAACATATGCAACATAGTACAATATTTTTTATTATTCCACAAATATTTATTATTTTCTACATGTCAACATGCTAATAAGTCTTCCAGGCACAACAGTGAGCAAGATAAATAAGAGCTCTGTCATCTTGGATTTATAGTCTGGCGGGAGAAGGCAATAATCAGGGAGCCTGGATAATTTCAGATAATGTTAACTGCTGAGAAGACAACTAAATAAAGGAAGAGAATAGAATGTGATTGAAGATACAGGTGAGGGAAGATATTTTAGATAGGGTTGTCAGAACAGTCCATTCTGTATTTGTAACATTTGGGGAGAATCTTGACCAATCACAGAGTGACAGCCTTGTGAAGATACATTTCACTGCCTCTTTTCTCAACACAGTACTCTGGACAGCCATTATCAGTCAACTTCCAGGCCTTTTCTGAGCTATAGAGACCTGTGCTGGAGGATGTGGAAGGATCTGAGATTAAAACATTGAATATACTATGAAGACACATTTAACATGAAACATCACAAGATTCTGACATAGAGCATAGAAGGAAGACTTGGAATACCTCAATTCTACTTTTCCTTTTAATGTTTGGAAAAATATTGAAATATTGAAAATATTAAAAATTGAAATACTAATTTTCTCCTCAGCAAAATAAGATAAAGTCAAATAATCTGTAGGAGTCTGTCTAGATTTGATGTCAATGATTATAATTACAAAGTGAAGTAGGGTTTAAAAAAATTAGAACAATGTATGCATTTTTGATATTTAGACAAGTATTGATCTAAGCTGTGCTCTGGAAAAGGCAATACGAACCTTGTTTTCCCTGATGGCTGAGATTTTGGTTCTTATTTTTGATATTCCTTAAAATGAGATCTACTACTCCTCATCAATTATTTAAAAAAATACATAATGCATATGCCATATTATTCATTTAAATCTGCTCCATTTGTATCTCATGTTGCTGAAACAATTTTGGTTGTAACTTCAATTCTATTGATTTCTTTTTCTCCCTCTGATAGAACTATTATAAAACAAAAATGATTCATCTCCTTATAGTGAAAATATTTCCGTATTGAGATGTACTGCCATAGAAGAGTGAAAAATCAATAGAGCAACTCTTATTTGGTAAAATTTCTCAATAGGAAAACTTACTCATTTTTAAATGTATATTTATAGTCATTAACAAAAGCTTTATCAGAGGAGTGTTAGAATTCTCCTTAGGGATTGCTATATATCCTTGTTAAAGAGATCTTCTTAGGAATTAATTGTCTGCTTCTAATTTTCTCATAAGCATATATTATCTCTTTAAATACAATGTTGGCCTATGGGGGAATGGAAAGAGTAAGAAAGGGCAGTCAATAAAAATTGGATATTCTGAAGATTGTATACATCTTTCATCAGTTATTTATAGTGAAAAAAATAAGAATGGAAAACCAAGTAACATTAGGTAAATGTGGAATTAACAGAAGAAATTATAAGAACAAAAGCCTAAGAAATTACTGTTTCTGGAATATGAAAATGACATATCAGATAAATGCACCCACCCAAAGGTATAGTCAGTTTCATTGTCTCCATTTTTTTCCAAACTCATATTGCTATAAGTAATTGGCTTTCTAGAAGCAAAAGTATACTACACTTAAGAGGATGTGGTAGAACAGTAATTTCATCAAAGCTGGTTGACTTTGGAACTACATATGGATTGAAAAATAACATTTTTGAATCGTGTTGTTTGAAATTGTGATTTAGATTTCTGGGTCTGGAATACTCTGCAGAATCTTATGGATTCCCAGAACGCCCATAGTAGACACTATAGTATGTCTGAAATTCTAGGGTAGGAGGAAATAAGTTTCCAGTGTCTTCTAAAGTGAAGTTAGCCTCTAATTTTTTGAGGCAATTTTTCTCATTTTTCCCCTATTATCTCCTTTCTAAGGAGTCTTTTGGGATACTATTTTCCTAATTGTGTCCAACTCATGAAAATTTATCACCAGAGATAACTACGTACATGCCCATTTATGTACAATTTGTGTATCAGTGTTTTGAGCACAAAAATAGTAAGATTAGTTTTTCCTGCTCAAGATCCAAGTTTTGCACCCTTGGTGTGTGTATGAGGTAGGGAAAATATTATCCTGTTGATAATACATGTTTTGGAGAATTCCAGGCTTGAGGTGAGAACCAGATAATATTTCAGTAGCTTTATGGGAACTGATTTTATTGGGACTCAGATATACACTTTGTAAGCTACAGAAGATGATGGTATTCTCAATCATTCATGCCAATGAAATCCATGCTTTAATAATATGCATTTTAGAAAATGACTTAAAGAACATTGGAAAAAAATTCATCAGTCATTTTCAGTCAGGAAAATACAAACTACTTCAGTATACAAAGCAGAAAGGGATTTAATATTAGAGATTTGGTACCAGCAAAAGCCTTTGGAATGACTGGAGAGGTGAAAGTCAAGGGAGGTCACCACCAACTTTTAGAATAACCAAACTGGATATGATGGAGAGAACAAAGAGGTTCCCTCTGGTATCCAGAAGTCAGGAAATGGAACCATTGCCAATTGCCACAGCTGACTTATAGCAATAAGGCAGGTGATTGGGAGGGGAGAAAAATTCATGTTTATTAAAGTTCACACATCTTAGTGCCACTGCTGAAGAAAAAAATAACACCTCCTTCTTCCTGCCTCCCAAATATTGCACAAGAGCATGAGGAAGTGTCATCGAGAATGTGAAAACACTTAACAGTACAGTAGAGGTGATATGGAGGAGGAGCAGGAAAGGAAGAGGAAGAATAGGGAAGAAGAAAGACAGCAAGGTTCCAAAACAAACAATGTGATGACATTAGGAGTCGGGACCTTGAGAGGTAATTACATCATAAGGGCAGGAGTAGAACTCTTATTTAAAAAGACAGGAGAGAGCTTGCTGTGTCTCTACTTGTCACTGTGTGAGGACACAACAAGAAAAAAGAAAACCAGGAAGAAGGAATTCACCAGATACTGGATCTGCTAGCAACTTGATTTTAACTTCAGCCTCCAGAACTTTGAGAAATAAATATTTGTTGTTGAAACTATATAGTGTATGTTATAGCAGCCCTATCGGATGGAAACATTTAGATGTAATTACAAGATTTTCCTTCCTCTCAACTTCCTCCAAAAGCTTACCCTTTGCCTAGACAAACCTATTTTCTGTGCCCCAAAGAAAAAGTAGATGAATTCTTGTTTTACATAATGTTATTTAAGAGAGGATAAGAGTCTCCTGTTCCTATTTGAGATTGCCTATACTTCTACCGCACTAACTCTAGAATCTAGCTAATTAGATCCCTACATATCTGGAGGGTTATAGGCCAAATAATAAGCTTCCCAGTACAGTGTGCATGATTTAAAATGAAAATGAAAAAGGTAACATCTTCAAGTCTGCACATTACAATTCTACTTGATTCACAAAGGGAGCTTAGAAGCTCTATTTTGTTTCTTTTAATTTTTATTTTTAAATTTCATAATGTTACAGGGTAAAAATGTTTTGCTTATTACTTTTGTACAGTTGGGGTCAAGGTTATAATTGTATCTAGCCCCCAGATACTGTGCATTGTGTTAAGTGTAAATTTTGCTGTGTAAATTTCCTCCCTGCTTGATTTCCATTGAATTCTACCACACATATATACATGCATCTTAATCAATTAGTTCCATTTTAGAAGTGAGCTCATGTGGTGTTTTTTTTTTCCATTCTTGTTATACTTCACTTAAGAGAATGATCTAGAGTTCCACCCAGGTTGTTTCAAAAGTTATTAGTTTGTCATTTATTTTCATGACTGGGTAAAACTCCGTGGTATATATATATACACCATATTTTATTAATCCACTCATGAATTGAAAGGCACATGGGTTGATCCCATATCTTTACAGTAGTGAGTTGGGCTCCTATAAATATTCCTGTGTAGGTGTCATTGTAATGAAGTGACATCTTTTCCTTTGAATAGTGGGATTACTGAATCAAATGGTAAGTCTGCTTTTAGTTCTTTCAGGACTCTCCATATTGCTTTCCATAGAGGTTGTTCTATACTAATTTACATAAAAAGCAATATATGCTTATCAAACGAAATAATTTGCCAACAACTGTCTTGTCCCAGCACCTTCCTTACTTTTTCTTAGAACCTTTATAATGTATCTAATCTTATTGACTTATTCAGAGTCATCCTAGTACCACAAATCTTTTTTTTCTAAAATTATACATTACTTTCATGGGCTGCTGAAGTTTCCACTAATTAACCCAAATAACTGGAAAATTATCAGAAGACAAGGTTGTGAGTTGGCCATGTAGGAGATGATACTTTCAATTTGTTCTCATCTGCCACAAATCAGAGACATCCCTCCAAGTCTGTGCAGCTGATTACACCTGTTCATTGTCCCTGGCCTTCTTATGTGTTTCTTGCATTGATGTCATTTGGTCATTGCCACGAGGATCTGGCAGAGAATGGAACACATGTAATCAGATTGCTAACTTAACTAACTTACCTGGAAATGCTATTGGAATGAATATTTTAATCTAAATAACTATATCTGAAAATGCTCATCAACACAAAAATTGTTAATTAAACCAAAAGAGTCCCAAATTCCTAAGAATTTATAATATATAAACCTCCCTTGACAAGCATGATAAGAATAACACTTTCCTTTCCAAATTTGCCATTATGAATACCAAAAGAAATATAATGATTCTAAGGGGAAGCACTGAGGATTTTTCTCTTGTCCTATCCAGGCCCCTCATCAGCAAGATTTCTGTTTAGTTAGTTGTCAGCGGGTATCTACAGGACTTCCGTTCTCAGGGACATTTCTGCTCAACATTTCCAAGCTGTGAGAAAACAGGAACTCCTTTTCTTATTAAGAACCGACCTGGGATCATTCTGCCCATGGAACTGACTTTGTACCCTCTGGTGAAACTTCTCTGGCACTAGCAATTTTCTTTTAATGGCTTTACAAAATGGCTGGAACATTTCAGTTAGAGTCTGAATTGCACTGGGTTTTGCCAAATTTAGCACACTGCTTCTGATAATAGATCTATTTGTGTGTTTTACGGTACCTCTCAAATTTAGTACCTAGGTGATCAGCCAGAAATATTGAAACAGGAAATAAATTAGGAAGTAGGAATTATTCTATTGGAGTCCTGCATGGATAGATCTACATACTTATATCAAGTTTTCAGAATTCTGATTCACTTGCTTTAGGAATCTTGGATGAGTACTCTTTTCTGTAAGAATTTATTTAGCTCGGCACAGTGGCTCACACCTATGATCCTAGCATTTTGGGAGACTAAGGTGGGAAGAACACTTGAGCCTAGCGGTTTAACACCAGCCTGGGCAACACAGTGAGACCCTGTCTCTACAAAAAATAAAAATACTGTGGTGGCATGTGCCTATAGTCCCAGCTGCTAGGGAGTGGCTAAGGCAGGAGTTTCACTTGAGTACAGGAATTAGGGACCACAGTGAGCCATTATCATGCCATTGCACTTCTGTTTGGGCAACAGCAAGAACTTATCTCAAAAAATCAACCAAACAAAAAACCCAAGACTTCATTAAGTAAATTCACTTACAATTATCCTTATATAAGACAATTTATTTCCCCTAAAGGTATTCTAAGCATTAAAGAAATAAAATAATAAAATCTTCCCCATGTAAGGTGCTAAATTTGGTCATAGAAATAATATTATTGTTTTAGCTATTCTGAAAGACCTTTGTGTTTGACAAAAATGCTGAGACAGGAAAATAAGGTTGAGGTCAAAGCTGCTTTAAAGAGGTGATTTACATCTCTAAAATATTTGATAAGACATGTTTCCAAACTAAAGTTAATATTTCTTAAGAGAACAATTATTCCCTTTTCTTTGGTCTCTATATTTTCAGATCCTATTGAATGTTGCACTACAAACTCTTCTAGAGTTGATAGAAGAGCTTGCATGTAGTAAGTTTTCCTTTCTGATTTTGAGTCTAGACACAAGTGAGATCAATAATGCAATACACATGTCTGCTTCTATCATTTACAAATTGCTTTTCCCCTTTTCTTTATACACATAATTGAAACATAAAATACTTAGAAGGGATGATTGCCTATGTATGCAATTTAAATTCCCTACAGGTAAGGCTAAAAATTTAACTGTTTTCATTTGTGAATAAAATTATTTTAGGTCATTGAATGGCCATAAAAACTCATTAATGTTTACACACTTCCTACTATTTCAGTAAACTATATTTCTATCATTAAAATGTAACCATACACGACATTCTAATACATAATATACCAATGGGAGAGTATTTTACCATAGATGCAAGAACTTGATTAACATTTTTATATTTGCGGTTTAGAATTTAAATTAAGTTTTATTTAATCTTTGCCAGCATTAAAAAAAAAGAGACCCTGGTGTTACCATCGTACAATCTTGACACCTAAAATTATGCTAAGAAATAATAACATGTTATTTCCTTTGTGATGCTGCATCAAATGAAATGACAAGGAAATTATGATGTGAGCAGGGCCAAGGCTCAGGTTTTATAGTAATGACTACAGTATGATTATATAAGAGATTTATGATATCAGCTATATTTTACCACAGTATTTTTGTCTTTAGTTTCTCCTAGGGAGACATATATTATTTATGATTTGGCTGAAAATGAAATGGCTCCAGGGATTGGTAATGAGATGTGGAAACTTTCATCTTAAAATTTCTAGTCCCAGCACATGATACCTATGCCTAAGGTTCTATATTACTTGTTGACTATGAAATATAATAAGTAACTTGAATTTAGAGAATTATATTGACACATGAGACCAAATTTCATCTATTGCAAGCTACATCTTCACGAGGAATCAGCAACCTTCCTGTAAGTTTTACAAGGGCATGATAATTGCTTTCTTTTATAGATTCTATCTCCATATAGTGCCACACAACCCCAAAGCCATGCAGAGTAGACTAATCTATTAAACTGCTGTTGTTCCATTAGCTACTGTTGTCAATTTGTTTTTGGTTATTTGATTGGCTTAACCATTAGTCTATTGTTGTTATTATCTTATGAATATATTAGGTAATATTTATTAAGAGTCTACATCTGTTCTTTTATATCATATACATAAAATTATTTGATCATTCGAAAACTCTATGAGGTAGAGATTTTAATACTGATTTTATGAATTGAGTAAATGGAAATTAATGTCAATCTGGGATTCAAATCAAAGGCATTATTTTTAGGCTATACAGAAGTTTAACTGACCTCCATTTAATAGACCTATTTTTAATTTCAAAATATTAAAGGTGTTAAAATTCTTTTTGTTACTTTGATACATTGTATAATGATTAAATTGTTATACAAGGCTTTTATGTTGCTACCACCAATACAATGTTCATTGTATCTAATAGGTATTTTGTTATCTCTTACCCCTAAGCACCTCCCTCCTTTTTAGTTTTCAATGTCCTTTATACATTTTTGTGCCAATATGTACCCATTATTTGGCTGCCACTTATTTATTAATGGAAATGTGGTGTTTGTTTTCTCATTCCTGAGATACTGCACTTATGATAATATCCAGTTCCAAGTTGCTGTGAGTGACATTATTTCATTCATTTTTACAGCTGAGTATATATAACATATATTCACACAAACCCAAACACACAGGTTTCCAAAAAATGTGTACACATTTTAAGAACCCCTGTATCACTCTCCCTCCAGAGAAACCCTAACTGCCCCCTTCCATCATCGCCCGATGCAGCAGGAAGCAGTTAGATCGAGTCTTCGCCCCTTTTCCCTAGCAGCAGTTGGAGTTTTTACACTTGTGTGTCTTAAGATTTGTTTAAGAAATTCTGCTCTACAATAAGGTCTGAAGGGTATTTTTCTAGATTTCCATCTACGTTTTTTAGTTTTGCCCTCATAATGAAATATTTAAAATACTTGAATTCAATTTGAAATATGTGAGAGTCGATGATATATCATTTTTTTATTGCCAAGTAAAACCATCAGATCTCCATGATTTATTTAATGACTTCCATATTTCTCACTGACTTGAAATAGTGTATTTTGACAGAAACTAAGTGTCTATTTATGAACAGCCTGTTTTCTTTCACTAATCCATTAATCTATTCATCTGTAGAAAAACTGATCTCTCAATTATTATTATATTACAATTAGTCATTGTGTTATGTGTTGGGAAAGTCTATATCACCACCAACTCATTCTTTATTGATACTGTTTTAGATATTCTTGGTTGTTTGAATTTTCATTTCAGTCTTTGGTCTTTAAATAATCTGAGAAAAGAAAAAAGTTATTGTAATTTAGATTTATTTACTAACTCTTTTTCTTATAGTATTAAAGTGTCTACAACCTGAATTCCAGTGCTGACTGAGTGGTCAAAATAGACGACCTCACTTTCCTCCACCCCCAAAAGGAAAATAATCTCAAGATTTCACCATCACTCATGATTTAATAATGTATTATATGTACAATTTATTCAACAAATAATTTCTCTTTTAAATCTTCATTTTTCAGGAATTTCAATCAGTAAAAGATGTTGAGTTTTACCAAAACCTTTTTGTAATCTAATTAGATCACACTAAGTATATTTTTCTGATCTGTTACTGTGATATATTAACTTATCATAATGTTAAATCTCTCTGGCTTACCTCAAACAAACCCAACTTCTCATAACATAACAGTAAAGTAAATTGGTCATGATTTTTATGAATCTCCCTGATTTTCCCCCATACCAAAATAAATTAGAAAAATAAATAAAAATGCACAACTCCTACAATAAAGTTAGTTAGAAAATTAGGGTCAAGAACTTAAAACAGCTAATAGCCTACACTGTATGTGTGATATCAGCACTAATGTAGGGGGAAGCATGAGAAAGTTAACCACGTTTGTAACTTTCCAGTTAACAGCAAGACCTTAAATTTAAAAGTGCATTGGGCCTATCTGAAAACAACTTCTGCTCTATTATGACAACATTTTCATGTTAGTTTAAAAGGACAATGATGTGATAAGGACTAAACGCGTTTGAGCCATATATATAGCAATCTCCAAACACTAACAAAACTTAACTGTCTCTCTAGTGTAAGGAGGGTAAGAAAATGCTCATATAAAAGCCAGGAAAAAGAATCCAGAAGGCAGTTGTTCAACAGTCTGATTTTTTTTCTATAGCTCCTTGAAACCCCTGGGAGAGATAACTGTAGGGCTATGATTCTCTAACCCAGGGGTCCTCAAACTATGGCCCGTGGGACACATGTGGCCCACCGAGGACATTTATCCGGCCTCAGCTGCCTGTCGTGTTTAGCAGCAGACTCATCCCACGCCAGCAAAATCTGTTAGCAGAAAAACCACTGGTTGCATTCTCAAACAAGACATGTGTGTATTCACTGGAAAAGTTGCAAAAGGAGTTCCGATTTAGATTTAAAGAGTTTCATCTCCATGAACAGGACATATAGCTTTTCCATAACCCATTTTCTATTGACATTGAAAATGTGGACGTCCCTGAAGTCGCCACCCCGGCCCATTGAAATACTGGTAAGTTTGTTGATTTAACTTTATTTGTTCTTCATTTTAAATATTGTATTTGTTCCCATTTTGTTTTTTTACTTCAAAATAAGATATGTGCAGTGTCCATAGGAATTTGTTCATAGTTCTTTTTTTGTAAACTATAGTCTGGCTCACCAATGGTCTGAGGGACAGTGAACTGGGCCCCTATTTTAAGTTTGAGGACCCCTGCTGTAACCACTTGCTTGATTCACACTTTCCTTTGAAAGTATAAAGAAACTCACTGTTCCTGAAAAATGAGCAATAGAAAAGGATTGGGAACAGATTCTATACAAATCTTTCAGATGATTAAAAGACAGTAGAAGTAAAATTTTAACCTCAAAACAATGTATTATTTCTATTCTTGGGCCAATAAGAGTGTGGACCAAATAGTAAGTACAATCTAATATTTTTAAAAGAACTAAAAGATTATGTTAAATACATAATAGTTTTAGAAAAAAATAAATGAGAATTTTTGAAAAATTCAGTGACGAAGATATTGGGAAAAGGAAGATGTAAAATAAATGTCTTAAAACTTAATAAATATAAATATATAAATGAAAATTACTTGAGAATTTAAGGTTAAACTTAAATAGAATATAAGAGCAAATAAACATAGCAAAAAAAATAAAAAGATAACATATAAAAACAATAACAACAACAAATAAGGAGGTAATATGTCTGCATAAAAGGCAGAAAAGAAGAGAGAAGTAGGAAATGAGGCAGAAGAGTAACAGTGACCAAATTATTTTAGACCGTATTCTAAGTATTATTGCTATGAATTTCTGGTATTTTAAATTATGATCCATTTCATACCCAATCCCAAACTAAATGTGTTAAAATCACATTACATAATACCATACATAATAATAAAATGCTTTGATGAATAATGATAAATATTATGATTCTGTTTGTATGCTGCTTTCAGATCAGCATTCATTAAACATTTAAGATATGATACATGTAGTTATGTATTCTGGATTGTAGGAGAATACTTCAAAACGTAATCTTGAGAATCAGAAATATAAATTATTTTTAAAAGTATGAGACTAGATAAAACTACATAGTGAATAAGTATTTTTAGAAAATAGCAGTCAAAGAGTCTTGGCACTAGGCCCATGCCTAAGTCAGGTTGCAAATAAGAGGAAAAATCAATACTACTAGTACAGTTTTTATTTAATGTTTTGTTTATCAGAATTAGTTGGCATGAAATGTGTTTTAAAAATGTTGAAATAATTTTATCTGCCTTGCTTACTGTGTTCTTTGGTACTTCTTTAAATTTTGTATCTAAAATGAATGGGTCATTGGCATTAGCAGAACCTCATCCTTGTATGAGGTTCTCCAGAATTTAAATGTGGGTAAATGTTAATGAACCTGCAAAAGAGACTGAGACAGAGTGGCCAAAAATGTGAGAAAACCAGATGAGTGTGGTGTCTAGAATCCAAATAAAGAAAGTGTTCAAAGGAGAAGAAAAAAATTAACTGGGTTAAATGATGTCAAATGTAAGTTAACTGAAGATAGAGAAATGACCAGAGTTTCAGGCAACAGGATTATGAGCGACTATGAGAAGTACAGTAAAGTGGAGTAATGGGGGTGAAAAACCAATTAGAATGAACTCAAGAGAGACAGAGAGAAGAGAATGATTAACAACAATTCTAAGACATTTTCTACATAAGGGAAAAATCATCAGATGTCCTCTGAATAAATGAGATCATAAGGTGTATTCATTTTTTAATAGGAGAAAAAAAGAGTTTATTTATAAGATAGCAAAATCATCTTTGTATTCTAAGGGGAATGATTTAATAAAATGGAAAATGATTCAAGAAGGGAAAGCACTTGGAGAAATGTCCCTTTAGCAGTTAGTGAAAATGTGACTTTGTGAACAAGCAGCTGTTAGGATGGCATTAGTCTGTAACATGGACTACTGATAGAAGGAGCAGGACTGTTTGGGGCAGAAGTGGGAGGTGGTTTGATACAGTGTTACTAAATTAATCTATCATCTGACTTCTTCTATTTTCTCTGCAGAATAGGAAGTGAAGTTGTGAGTTTGTAGAGTAGATTGTAGAGGAAGTGTCAAAGGAAAAAGATAAATGATGGAGGACAAAACATAAAGTAATCATCTGGACCTCTAGGGGAATGAGTTTAGGCGATTGTAAGACGTCACATTCAACTCTATCAGTGTAGTCGTAGGCCAAACGTCCCAGGATAGTCTGATAAAACACTTATTTTACAATAAAAACACTATATTTCAGAGGGTAGAATAGAGCCTTCTATAGTCAAATAGAAGTAAAACAAGATTATATCTACATACATGTCTACTTTTGGAAAGTTCTTTTCCAAGAAAATACCAAGATCCAGCTAAATTGTTTGCAAAACTTCCTCCAATTCCCTGGTGAGAATTAGGCCTTCCACAAAGCAGTGTCATATCAATTTGCAGTGATTTCAAAATTGACATTGATCACGTTATATAAAACATTTAAAAATCATTAAACAACTCAATCATTTCCTCTGACTTTTGACTCATAGGACAAAATAAAAAGAAAGAGAGAGAAAAAACAAGCAAACAACAACAACAACAAAGCCCTTTATACTATGGGTACGTTTTATTCACTCTTTCTACTCAGACACCTAACACATGGTCTGGCATGCAGAAGGCATTCACCAAATACTTTTGTATAAACTTATCAAGAATGGAACATGTTCATTCCTATACAGAAAATGTGAAAACTGGGGCATAAAATGACCTTTGGAAGTTCCTGGTAGCAATAAGATTTTGCATTTATTTTTTGCAGAAAAAAATATTCTACATCGATTTCAAACTGTTTTTGAAATGGGTTGATAGCTCATTTTGTGGGTTATTTTGAATATTGCTCCAGCAGGCAGAATACATTAGCATTCATCTTTGGAAGGAAGTGGCAGCATATCGCTTTCTGTAATTGCAGTGCAAGCAATCAGTTCATTGGGGGGAATAACATGCTAAGACTTCAAACAAACTTAACTTGAGCTGCCTAGGCTTTTGCTTAGTTAAGAAATTCCCTAGTAATGGTTTGTTGATTCCTGCTTAGGGATTTTGCTCTGAAAAAAATAAATACTTTGCTAATTCTTGTATTTAGCACTACGATTAACCCATCTCAAGGCCATATTCAGAGGTAAAGCTCCTTAACAGAGAGAGAAAGGATCAGTAGTTTATTTTCATTATACAACCATGGTCCTCTCCATCTGTGACAAAAGCTACTTGTGTCTGCTAGTCATTTGTTGTTTATAAATTTTGGATGCCCCTCTTTGGGATTCAAAACTTTTTACCTGTACACATTTTATTCATTTTCTCAGTAACTGTTATAAATTTATTCTCCAGAGAACTCAGAGGTCCTGAAAAAGACTATTTGTAGTACTCTCTTACTCCGTTATAGGTATAAAACACACTGATGTATCTTCTTAACCCGAGGGCAGAACATTTTCAGCATTTGCAGTTTGATTAATGCCAGGATCTGACTGAGAAATCTATTGTCTAGGATACCACGTAGTCAGATCTATTTTTGTTCAGACTTTCAACAATACACATATCTATATTATTTACAGTATGATGCTGAAGTCTTATGTATTTTTACCTACACAAAGGGTCATGCTACTAAGTAGGAATTATGCAATTTGCTGTTCTCATTATTGTTAAGTTTACGGCGGATAGTATATAAGGGAAGCTTATAAAACAATCTGATGATAATTATTTTAAAGATAATATATTAAATCATTTCAATATCTCTGTTCATAAGCATAAAGGCAATTGAAAAGTCTTATTATAATACTTGTTTTTGTAATAAAAATTCAATACAAAGCCAAAAATAACACATATATGCTTATTTGAAGATGTATTCCTATTCTTAAGTATTTATTATTATAAAGATAGATAGTGTATCTCCACTCAATATTATTTTCTCCCAGGTATTAATGAATTTAATCAGGTAAAACTAGCGGTTGTAAGCAGCTATCTCTTCTTGGTTTTGAATGTTTGTGTAGTTGTTGTTTAGATGTGTTTTTTTCCTGCTCCCTCTTAAGAGTTTGTCTTTAGCACACGTTGGGTAAGGATCTTTGGCTTTGCTTGTGGGAGCTTTGATGGGGGTGGTCTAGGCTCCAGATTTATACTTGGATTATAGATTTCATCAACATGGTAGTTTGCTCTATTTCTAGGTATTTGTAGGCTGTAGTGGTGGTGTGCTATGTGTGTGGGCAGATTTCCTGTCTCTTGTTTGACAAAGTTAAATGAAAGTATTTGAACTTCTTTCTGTTTCCCCAGTATGCGGTCTTCTTAGTAGTGTGAATTATATTGGTATTACCAGTATTTTCTTTCTGTGATGGTCCTTGGTCTGGAGATTCAAGAATGAAACTCTGAGTCAATGACAGACCAAAGTTGATTTTACGGAGAACATACAAAAGAGGGTAACAGAGCCTGGCAGGGCACAAGGGGAGGGGGGAAATTCCTCTCTGGGATGTCTTCATGGGTCTTCTGTCTAGGGGTTCATATACTGTTTGTAAGCAGGGGGTTTCCTGAGAGGTTGTGTTATACTCCGCTAGGAGCTGGTGAACAAAATCGTCCTGTCCATGTGGATTATGAATGAATATATTATCAAATGAATGAGGTCTTCATAGTTCCTGTCCTAGATAAAGCAGCAGAGTGTATGCTTTCCACACCAGGAGAGGCACTTGGATACAATCCTGCTTATGTCCAGAGAGTGGAGTTTGTAAAAATATGTCTATTTGCTCAGGGCTAGAAAATGGGTTTCCCAGTGTAGCCGTGAACAGGGGAACTTTGCATCATTTGGATACTCAGTTTAATTTCTGAGACAGTAGGTGATGATTGATGATAAGAGTCCAACATGCCCTGCATGAGCACATCAGTAAATGCCATAATGCGTTGTACAGTTGTTCTCCTTGCAAGTAGGTAGCACATGCAGAAGATAGCCAGCAGAAATGTTGTTTTTGAGGACCTGTGCCACATAGTCAATCAGGAGAAGCACTTGGATTTCCCAAGATGAGGACAGAGCCCTCGAGTTCCCAGGGGACTCCTTTTTGTACCCTACCATAGCAGAGTCATGTGGAAGAGTAAGGCTAGGTAGAGATGGGCCAGATGAGCCTGTTTTCAGGCTCAAAAAGGCAAGCACAAGAACATTCTCAGCAAGGGTTGAGAGTCAGTTCTCAGGTTGCTGGGAAACGAACCAGGGAAGAGCAGAACCAGCCCCACTGAGCCAGGAAATCTGCTAATGGGGAAGGGGCAGTCTGGTAATCATAGTCTGGGTGTTGAGAGTGGGCTTCACTCTTCTTCCTCTTCCATTGTCCCACAGATAATCTCCCAGCATCTGTCTAGAAACAGCAGCCCAAACTAGCTTAGCTTACCAGAAATGGTGCCACAGGCTGGGAGCCTCCCAGCCCAGGATCCCACCTAGACCAAAAGTACGACTTTTCTGTGAGACCAGTGGTGTTCGATGATAGTGCTGCCACTCAGACCATATCACACTCTCTTTTTTGTTCTGTCTGCATGGGCTCCCTTGCCTCCAAAAATTAGTTCACGAATCTCTTCTCTGACCATCAACAACAAGATCATGCCCCTAAGCAACATGATCCAGCTTGCAAGCCTGGCCACTGATCTCTCAAGTTCAATTCCAATAGTGTCAGGAAGAAATGTTCTGGTTCTGAGTTGCCCAATGAGTGCTCAAATAGACTTAGTTTCCCTCCACTTTCAGGTATGTTCTGCTCTGCTAGAACAGTCAGGCAAGAAGCACCAAAAGTGCCAGCAGGCAGGGAGTTCTTTAGGAGGAAAGCCATGAGCCCCACTCTCTATGGTACAGACTGTGTGGTGGGCCCACCAACAGTGGAACCCAGATCAATAATTCCTTAGGGGCACCTGTGGTAATACATGTGGGGAATGTCACATGGCAGCAGTGGACAAGGAAGGGGTGGGAGAGAAGAAAAGTATGAAGGGATGGGACCTAGAACTCTGGTTTCTTTTGTCTCTTTCTCCTGAAGACAGTCCATCTGTAATATCCAAGCCTTGGGATCACACACTTCCTCCACGGCGCCACGGGCTCCATATGACCACCATAATCTAGGCAGGAGTTGGAAAATATTCTGGTGGGTTTGGGGTGGTGATGAGTGCCAGGTAACTGGTCCTCAAGCCCTTAAGCAGCTCACACAGACAGCAGCGTTATTAGCAGGGAGCCACAGGCAGGCCACTCCTCCAGCCCTTAAATCGGACAGATGGGCATTGAGTACAACAGCCATCCAGGCAGGTGAGTCTTCTTGTGCCCAAGCTGGGTCAGTTCTTGGACTCCCAGATGGTACACACAAATTCACAAAGGCATCAGCGGTAGAAGAGTCACCATTGGTGGAGGAAGCCCCAGACAGACAGCTCTTGGGTTCTGAGGAGCCCAGATTTAGCTCCTTAGGCCTGTGGGAAGCCTCCCTGATGTGCTGGATCACCTGTCTCCCGGGATGTAGACACTGATTGGGCTCAGGTGCCAAGAATGTGGCCACACTACTGGCTGTAGCTGGTGTTGCAACACTGTAGCCTTCTGGGAGTGAATAGGGGAGATGGACACAGTACTTCAGGAGTTTGAAATGTAGAAGTTATTGGGAAACAAGGCAGAATCTCTTAAAGTCCTTAATTTTGAAGAAAAGCCCATAATTTTGTGAGTAATGCCTGATTATACTGGATATGTAGTTTTATAATTAAGAATATATTTTATTTTTGAGAAATATGAAAAAGATAGCGGTGATAATTTATCATATACAGACATTCAGTGAACATAAATACATGCTTCCCTTTATGTATTGAAATTCACAAATATTATGGGCATACACTGTTTCAATTTATACGGTCCTACTTTGTGATAAAACTAAATGCAGCATAAAATGAGAAATAGTCAAACAAATGAAAAGAACAGGTATAAATAGGAGCAAAGAAATTGAAAAATCCATAACCTTGATAATCAACATCTAAGTAATCAAGACCTGTCTGCACTCTATGATTAGATAATACATTCTAGTGCTTAATAACTTTAAACAAGTACTTTTTTACTGACTAATTCAGAGATTCAAACTCCAATTTCCTAACATCACTGCTGATGTGAGAATCATGTAACTTTTTAACTGCTAAAATTAATATATAATATAGTAGGGAGAATCAATGCAATGGTATTAAATATATAAAATACTATTACAAAGAAATGAATTCCCATTGTCTTCTTGCCACGTAGGTGCTTAATTCAAATACTAGTTCAAGAATGATTGTTATAAGTAAAGTTATTTATTATTATGCTGTGATATTAAGTTGAGTAAAAATGTGTGCGTGTGATTTTTCCAGTAGTGGATCTTATTATCAGACATTCACATGCCTACTTTTCACATTGATAACTTATATATATTAAAATCAATACTTATGATGTTTTATGAGAGAAATGCACTTTCACAGAGCTATCTATATATCACTCAAAGTTTTGCTATACTTCCTAGTAAACCTCAAAACTCCTCTGTAAGAGCCTCACCACATGATTATCATTGTGTCTCCATGTACAATATGAATGTATGTGCAGTCATACATACATGTATGGAGTAATATTCATCCATCCAATCTAAAGTGGATATGATGTAGTAATTTCCCTGTCAAATTTCCTAACATATCATTACTCAACACATAAACCTTCTTTTGTTTTTGGTTTAGAATTATTTTATTTCATTATTTATGAGTAATTTTTTATATTGTGGATATATCATCTGCTATATTTAGACCGAAGTTCAAACTTCATGGTTTAACTTAGGTGTAATTCCTTTTGCTAAAAATTAGGGGACATTTCTGCCTTCTACAATTAGTGTATTCCATAGACTTAGTGTATTCTAGAATTAGAATTAGCGTATTCTATAGAATTAGTTATTCTAGAATTAGGTATACTCAACAAGAGGATAGAATTAGTGTATTCTATAGAATTAGTGTATTCTGGAATTAGTTATACTCAACAAGAGTATTCTGTATAGAATACATTAATTCTACAGAGAATACACTGTATTTTCAACAAAGAAATACACTAATTCTATACAGAATACACTACAGAATTAGTGTATTCTATACAGAATACTCTTGTTGGTGTAAAAGTCAGGCTTACTCTGAGTTCCCATGAATATCCTATAACTGAATTTCAAGGAAGATGGTTGATAGAGTACAAGTTAATACAGAATACACTATAGAATTAGTGTATTCTTTACAGAATACTCTTGTTGGTGTAAAAGTCAGGCATGCTCTGAATTCCCATGAATATCCTATAACTGAATTTCAAGGAAGATGGTTGATAGAGTATAAGTTAAGACTGAGGCAATGGCATAATTAAATTTACAAAGCATAAACTAAAATCATTCAAGTGAATTAATGAATGAGTTTTTACAAATACTTTGACACTTTTATTTTAAGAATGTAGTTTCCAGATTCATTTTATAGTTGCAAGCCATTTGAGCAAAATCTGTCTCCAAAATCAAGTTGATAAAAATATATATGTGATTGTTAAAGTCATAGTATTTCCCAATTTTAGCAAATAACTAAACTAAAAGTGACATAAAAGCCATTTAAAGCAAATGTTTAAATAATTAGATGAATTTTAGTAAAATAAAGAAAAGTGAGATGATGTCATAAATCTAAGACCAGACTTCTCAAAGTTCTTTATTTAAATTTGAACACTATGTATACTTTTAAATGAAATAAAATGTTCAGATGGGAATACACACTGCTTTTGGCAACTATAATTAAATTAAAAAATCTGTAGTATGCACATTAGATTTATCCCTGAGTCCTGGTATATCTGTTTGTTTCCCCTGTTTTTATGTGTGTGTGTGTGTGTGCGCACGCATGTACGTATGTTCATGTGTATCTATTTGCATTTTTGTACACATATTTAGTATCTATACAAATATAAGAAAATTAATGTGAAATAAACCTC
This sequence comes from Perodicticus potto, assembly GCA_963574655.1. Lineage (NCBI taxonomy): Eukaryota > Metazoa > Chordata > Mammalia > Primates > Lorisidae > Perodicticus > Perodicticus potto. The sequence continues at coordinate 11,551 of CAUYRH010168070.1, read as the reverse complement.
AAATTAAACTTGCACTAAATTCTCCTGGTTAGAAATTTTGAATACCACATTTTATCCACCTTATCACAATCAATTAGAGTGTCAAATAACTCAACCATTTACATATTTTATAGATGAAGTATTGACGCTCTGTCAAACAGTACTAATCATGGAAAGATGTTTACATTTTACATTATCATCATAGAAATACTTAGAGATACTAACATAGATAACATAAAAGGTGGAACCCTTATTTTTCATTAAAATATACTTTCAGAAGAAAATGAAATCAATTGATAAATAAAAACTTTAAGAGGAAGAAGAGGAGTCATGAAATCAGAAATATTCTCCCTGCTCCTTTCCGTATAGTTACTTTCATCAACTCCAACTCTGATTTTCCTGTTCACAGACCATAAATACATGGTTTTCTCTCTCTCTCTCCCTCTCTCTCTCATTTCTTCTCATTTCTTTCTATCTACCTACTTGATAATATAAATAAAATACCATAAAATATATCAAAGAGGGAGCGCATGTAGTTGAATAATTTATATTTATGTTGTTCAGAAGGAGTTACGTAGTTAAGCTATTCAGAATGCCTTACATATTTGTAAATACCATACTTTTAACTTCTGGACCTCTATCTTTTATCAAGATAAATCATGACAACACCTTATGGTCAATGAGGATTGGAATGGAAGGAAAGGACAAAGAAACGTGGTTGAAGAGAAACATTATATTTCCGGGAACAAAGGACTGACAGTAGGTCTCACAGTGTTACTGATTATTCACTTCGTGTTTGGTTCTATCCATAATAGTTTGCTTATATGCATGCATTTTAAATTTAACTAATGAACTGAAAAGAAAAGAAAATATTGAAATATATCAACCACTTATTTATTATATATTTAGCTTAACTACCTATTCTTTATTTCCTAATCCAAGAAAAATATGGAGTTATCATACCAATAAGTTATCTTGTATTTTATTTTTAATTTAGACATACATAGAGGTAGCTTCAGAATTTCCTTAATTTTTAATAATATCAAAGTTTCTTGAGGAATAAGAAAATATCATCTCTTAAGACTGTGCTGAGGGTTATTAATCATAGTACAGGTTATGTTATATACTGTTATTTATACTAGCTCCTTCTGTGCTTTGGAACTCCTTTTTCCACATCTGTTTCACTATTTGCTTTCTGTTCCAGAGCAGCCTGTGGTTACTCTGCATGAACGAAGAAGGAAATACTTTGAAACCTACTTTGACTACCAGAGAAAACAGAAAAGAAGCAACCTTTCCGGGAAAAAAAAAATTGCATTTACTTATTGCTTTAAATATATATGAAAGACAATTTAAGACTGTATACTCAATGAAAGAAGATGATTGTCATCCAGTGTCCCTCATCAGGACTACTAAGTGCTGCCCTCCGTGTCTACACTATATTAAGACCAGGAGAATGTCTACAAATGCAGCAAGAGTAAAGAATGATTTTGAATTATTTGGAATAAAAAAATGAACACAGACTTTACCATAAACAATTAAAAATTACCTATTATTAAGTATAAAACATCTTATACTATAACATGTGGGGCTTGTGTTAACTATAATTTTTTTAAAGCCTCAAACAAAAGATAGTGTTTGATCCTGGGTAACTTCATTTATTTGACTACATTCCAGATGATTCTTATACATATTGTCTTGAGAATAAGTGTTTAAATTTGAATATGTACAAGTTAGCATTCTTTATTGAATTTACAAAGGTGTATTTATATACCATATCAACATAAAAGCTAATCTAAATTATATTTCTGTTCAGAAGAATGTCACCAGTTTGGCCATAGGTGGGAAATGGGAAAAAATACTCTTAAAAATGAGTATGGTATGCTACCAAGTTACATAAACTCAGAAGTTATTATTTCTGGGATAATTTCCCATGTTCTTTAAAGTAACTGACATAAGAAACCACCACAAACTGGATTATTGGGTGTGAATTTTGGTGGGTTATCTTTCAACTCACTATTGTCCATTTTCTGTTTCTCTAAAATTTATGCTCATTGTACATGAAGAACACAACTGTCCAACCCCAACATATCCAACTTTTAAACTAAGTTTGAAATATTGTCTAAATATGTATTTTCAACACAAAGTTCCCAAATCATATTATTTAAATCAGGTATGGGTAAAACTCTTTGTGCAATCTATTCACAGAGTTTCTGCTAGCATCACATTGTCAAGAATCTCACTGGTTACTGATGTATGTCAGGGGACCCTTGTCACTAGACACAAGGGTTCTCTACAGACGTCCCCTGTCTTCTGATGAGTTGAAGAATCCATAAGTCACATGCCTAATATCTCCAGCAAAGTTCTGTACAGCCATATCTCGATACTATGTCCAATGCATGCCTTAAGATCTTTTGATATTTAGATAGGCTGAGAATTTTTCAAATCATTTCATTCCAATTCCTTTTTGTTTGGTTGGCAGTTTCTTTCTTAAGGAGAAACGAGTCTACACATTCAACACTTTACTTGGAAATATTTTTTGTTAAATTTTTAAGCCTATTGCTTACATGTTCTTCTTTATATCAAATAGCAGTATATAATTCAGCCAATTTCTTTTTCTTTTGCCCCTGTATAACATAAATCTCAGGAATTATTCTTTCTGAGGTAATTTCCTGGGTATCTGTCAATTAATTACTATAACTGCCTTAAAATGGGTTTCTGGACATGAATTTTGTGGGGACACTATTCAATCTATGATTGTTCACCACCCTCAGTTCCCAGCAATAGTGACGAATCAAGTGTTTCACCTGTCCCTCTGAAACCTCCACAAAAGTACCTTCAACATCCATGTTTTCACTAAGTCTTTTCAAGAAACTTTTTCTCTCATAAGCCCCCATTTTTTCAGTTTCTTCCCATTACTTGATTACAAAGAAACTTCTCCCTATTCCAAAATATTGAATACAGAACACTGTACTTCCTAATGCCAATTTTTTTTTAAGTTTTCTAGGCTTAAAATAAGAGAAATTTATTCTCTCATCATTCTGTAGGATAGAAGTCTGAACTCCAAGAGTTATCAAGACAAAGCTTTTTCTGAAGACTCTGGAGAAGAATCTTTTCTTGGCTCTTCTAACTACCAGTGGCCCCCAACATTCTTTGGCATGTGGTGGTGTATCTTGGTTACCTTCCTACCCCCATCTTAACATGTCATCTCTCTGTCCTCTTATGTTCTCATAAGTACACCCGTCAATGGATTTGGGGCCCACTCTCAATCCAGTGTGATATCATCTCAAGATCTTAATAAATTACCTCTGCAAAGATGCTACTTCCAAATAAGGTTATATCCTGAAGTTCTCAGTAGACACGAATGGGGAGATGATGACTAATACACTAATTAGCTCACTCTATCTTCTTTAGATTATGTCATCAATACTATTTTTCATCAAGTTAAAAGCTGTTGCATTTGCCTCAAAAATTCAGTGATTTTTTTCTTTTCTTTTTTTTTCTTCCTATTTTAATACAATATATGCTACTACTTCGTGACACAAGCGTGGACAGAGAATTGGGAAGCATCTATAGCAAGGCAGCCTTGGAAGAATCTACAAGACATGGCTTTTCTGTATTTGTTCTGTTCTTAGTGGTCTTACTTTAAAATATTATGAGATTTATAAATATAAGACACAGTCAAGTATACTTTCTGTTCCAAGTCAACTTGCTTTTTTTCTCATTAGATTTGAGCCTTTATCTCCAACACTTTCTTTAAAAGTTTACTTGAAAATTATTACAAAGTTTGAAAATATTTCCATTGAGGTTGGAAAAAATAAGATGTACTTAAAATCAGAATACACATTTACATCTATAAAAGTGTGAAATAGATCCCTTACCTCTTGCTGTAAACTAAAATAAACACATACATACATGTACACACACAAACACACTCTGTTTCTACATTCTACTGGATGATTGCCAAATCACTATGAGACTTGTCAAGTGAATGACAAATGAGTAGATTACAAAGGAGATCTTATTTTATCAAGTGGAGAGGATGCTAGGAAATTTCTACTCCAACTGGACAGTTGAATAAAATGAGAACAAACGTTAATGACTTTTTTCAGAATCACATAGCTAATTAGTGACAAGCCTGGAGTTGTAAACACTTATTTTTCTTCTTCTTAACTAAGTTTACTGATTTCTCTCATTTGCATACTAAGTCGCTTGCCTTTTACTGACGGTGTCTCATAAAAAATAGCTTTCTCTGCTTCTCTGTGATGTACGTTCAGAATCCTGTGAAACACATGCTGATCTGCCTTTCTCCCTGAAAATCTCACTTTTGCACCATGAAAATGATCCTGCACAGCATGAGTTTCTACTCAGGCTTAGATGGTTTAAGAAGATCTTTTTGTTAAAAGGTAGGTGGGCAAGAAAAATAAACTTGTTTCTTTGCCAATGCAAACCAAATCATCATTTTTAAGTGTAATATTATAGGAATATCTATACTACAAAGGGTCAGCAGGGTTAAGAATGTCTGTATTGAAATATTCCTTTAAGGCTCAAATATTCTAATATACATAAAAATTATCTATTACATAATAGAACATCAGTGAATCATAATGTCTCTGTATTTTTCCACACATTTTAGAGAAAAAAATTGAAATAATATTAGGACTAGTCTTATTTTAGTATAAAAATTAAGAAATAATTAGCTAGAGTATTTAGATAAATAATTCAATACCTATAGTACTGACACTTTTTAAAATTTATTATATTTGCTGTATTAGATGCACAAGCAATTTGATATTTATTGAGTTTTACAGCTAGAATGGACCTTTGCATGTCCTTAGTGTGAATCTGCATTTTCAATGTCAGCACAATTGACATTTTGGTCCGGGTCATGTTTGCGTGCACCTGGCTCTTCTATGTTTAGTATCATCGCTGGTCTATACTTGTTTTGTCAGTGACACTCCCTTCCCTGAAACTGTTATAACAAAAACACTTAACCAAATTTCCTTTGGAGGACACAATCAACACAGAATTAATGATTAATTTAATGTCTTTAATATCTATAGTCCTTTTCAGGTTATCTACTCTTCCTTGTATGAGTTTACTTGAGGATTTCAAAAAATTGATCTGATTAATCTAAATTATCAAATTTGTGAGCACAGAGTTGTTCATTATTTCCTTATTAATTGAGAACAACTGGTTTGACCTTATGGTTTTATTTATAATAATGAAGACTATCAAAGGATTTGCCTGGTATCCTATAAACATGCCATTAATTGTTGTGAGGTTGAGAAGAAATTTAAGTGAGCTAGGGAATCAATCACATGTGTGAATTTATTTTTGGTATTTCTGTCTTTTATGTTGTGCGTGAACTGGAGTAAGTCATTTCTCTTCTATAAGTCCTCATTATCTCACTTAAAATAAGGGAAAAAATGCATCATATGAATTAATCATTGGAATTCTGGGTGGCTAAATTACAATAACATTTTTAAGATTTGGAGGTGGCCACCTCTGCATGCAAAATTATATACCCAGAGATACACTTGAATAATGTTATCAATGCCCCCCCCCTTTTTTTCTTTTTGAGACAGAGTCTCACCTCAGTAGAGTGCTCTACTGTCATTGCTCACAGCAACCTCAAACTCTTAGGCTTAAGCAATTCTCTTGCCTCAGCCTCCCAAGTAGCTGGGAATACTGGCGCTTCAAACACCCTGCTGTTTTTTAGAGATGAGGTCTCGCTTTTGCTCAGGCTAATCTCGAACTTGTAAACTCAGGCTATCCACCCACTTCATCCTCCCACAGTGCTAGGATTACAGGCGTGAGCCACTATACCTGGCCTCATAAATGTCATTTTTAGCACAGCCAGGTTTTAAACCCAATACCCTTCATACTTAATTTAATCCAATAAAATGACATACAAAGCTGCCTGTAAAGCAATATTGTCAAAATGTTTCTACCACCACGTATATAAAAATAATCTGGGAGTGCCTGCTAAAATTCAAATATATCCCCAAAACCATTCCCTAGTTAATTTAATTTCGAAGTCTGGAGTAGACTTGGAATTGACATGGTTAATAAAGGACCTCAGTTGATATTTCTGTTCCCTCTTATTTTTGAATCATTGAAATAATGCCTGTTTATAGATAGCCCCAAAATAATTTCTGTGATTTTCAAGTGTTATACTTTCTCTACTCAATATTTTCTAAGCATCTATTATTTGCCAAAATGTCTTATTCACTTACAGTTCTTATTGTCACTAACCCCGCTAAATTTCTTCAATGAGTCTTTCTCTTATAAAGCATAAAATGCAAACACTCTATCATGGAAGACTATCTATACGCATTCTATCCCCTTTTCTACTGATCATCTTTGTCTAGTATATATTTTCTTTCTTTCTAGTATTTATTTTCTTTCTTGATCTCTCTACCCCCTCCTTTCTGACATTCTTCCAGCCCTTCATAATTAATCCCTCCTGGAATCCCTATCCCAGTTCTTATACTCCAGATTCCTACAATAATGAACTATCTGTAACTCACAATACAGGCATTCTCAAAACTATCATACTTTGAAAGTATGTGCCCTCTAATGACCACAACATAAACATCTATTATCTATTTAATCTCACATGAAGCACCATACACTGCCTATGCTCATCTGACTTCCTTATCAAGATCACTGCACACTTTTCTCAATCAATATTCTTGTTCCTTGTATATACATTAAATATAGGTAGTAGCACCATGTGCATGCATGTGTGTTTCCAAGGACCAAAGGACCATAGTGGTCCCTGATGCCAGAAATGGTAAATCTTTATTCAATGATCTTGTTATTGAGCACCATAACTGACAAGTAGTAAAAGTTCAAAAAATGTTTATTGAAAGAATGAATGAGGTTGTGAATAATACATACGTAATTGAGACAAAGTGATATCTTAAACAACTTACAAAGCACTGAATGAGAAAACTATATCTGTGGAGAAATATGAAATAATATCACATGTGTATTCTCCACTATCTCAATGGTAAACAATACTAAATACTTGTAATACCATATAAATGGAAGCACAAAAATAGGAAAGATCAATTCTGTTCATTTAAATTCCCATTTCTGCTTCCAAATAGCTTCAAAAGACTTCTCTTGGAAGATGATTGTGTTATCCCATTAATCCATAGTTAGCTGATTTCTGAAGAGTGCTTGGTGCAAACTAACCACCATTATATTTCCTTTGATACTGATATCAGGAATTTCTCAGCCACAGGACTGATCTCTACAAAAAAGAGTTACTTCCTCATACTTCCTGTATCACTGATGTTTACTTTATAGTACGATGATGTCCTGTCTTCTTGGTGTGGTGATCTGCATTATTCTCACTTTAAGCTCAACTCTCCCTAACTGAGCATTTCATAACAACACCAAAACTAATGTCCATATTGTCCTAAAGTAGAGATACCACAGGACTCCCTGATTTTCCCCTGAGGCCTAGAAAAGTTCTACTGAGCAAAATTTAATGAGCACCTACTATTTGTGGTAGTGATGAGTGAATATAATAATAATAAAAGAGATCGATTTTAACCACAGAGTGTTTAAAAGTGTGCATAAGCTTGCCAAATGAAAGAAAATTACCTCCAGACTAATGTGGTAAGTGCCTTTGACTTTCTCCTATCTTGATATGTTTTCAATTCATATGTGAGTTTTCTTTTCTGGTTCTCACTCACTCTGCTGTGTGAACTGTGCAATTCTAGTGCTTTCTACTCTCATCTATCAAATATGAGGTTGAATGCTGCAGAAATAGATGTATGGCAGTTTTTACATGACATGGGTAAAAAAGAAACACATTAATTTACTGATATAGCCTACATTATATTTCTATTTTAGATATTCACCAAGTAGTCTTTTTTACCCTTATTAGACAATAGATTTGTTAAAAATAAATCATTCATAGATTAAATCATTCATTTGTCAGAGTTACCTATGACTCTTCTCAAGTCTTCCAAAGGAAAATGAATATCTCAAAAATCAAAGGTAAGAAACATAGTACATACTATAGTGATTTAATATTCAAAAAAATAATATTATTATTATATTTAATATAGCTATTAAGGAACAACAAGGACCATTTGCATTTAGAGATATGCCACTTAGAACTTCTTTTTTATTGTTTTCAAAGATACTGGTCAATGCTTTATAGCTTTCCTGAGTTTTTGCATTCTGATCAAACTTTGGAATATAAAAGATTTAACTTCTCAGCTAATTATATGCCTGGAGGAGCATTAACAATGCAAGTGTCAATGCTCTGTTAAAAATTCATTTTGCATTTTTAACACGGTCTTGATAGCAAAACTTTGAAGGCAACAAAGTGGAAAGAGCTATATTCTTATTTCAAAAGATAGCCTAGGAACCTTGAGAAATTGGAACTTCATTATTTTATATTATGAAAAATATCAGCGATAGTATGCAATAGACGTGAATTTTTCATACTTAAAATTGTTATGGGTCATTGAATTTTAGTAAGAAGAGACTTCAAGTTTTTTGCCCCCACTTTTTCATTTCACAATTGAGATTACTAAAGCATAGAAAGATTTTGAATCCTGTATAAGGGTAGACAATTTGAGAGAGAGGGAGGTCTGGTACTCAGAACTATTAACTTTGACACCAGACAGCTTCCTGTGGTATTGTTGCCTCGGAATACTGAAGAGATCTGCATTTTAATATTTTTGAATATAACCTGCCTAAATCTCTCTCAAAATGTGCTATTAAAGTCCCTAACACAAAGTACCTCAGGAGGTGACTGTATTTGGAGACGGGACTTTTACAGAGGTCATGAATTTAAAATGAGGCCGTTGGGGGTGGGCTCTATTCCAATATCACTAGTGATCTTATAGGTAAAAGAAATTTGGACACAATAAGAGGCAGCAGGGATGCCTGTGTCCACAGAAAAGACTAAGACACACCGAGAAGGTGATCATGTGCCATCCAAGAAACACGTCCTCAAAGCAGTTAAACCTCCCACAAGCTTGGGGGACCTACAGACAGTGAATAGGGTGCTGGCCTCATATACTGAGGGGAGTAAGTTCAAACCAGGCCCTGACCAAACTGCAACAACAGAAAAAATAGCCAGATGTTGTGGTGGGCACCTGTAGTCCCAGCTCTTCAGGAGGCTGAGGGAAGAGAATTGCCTAAGCCCAGGAGCTGGAGGTTGCTGTGAGCTGTGATGCTACGGCACTCTACTGAGGGTGATAAAGTAAAACTCTGTTTCTAAAAAAAAAAAAAAAACAACTCTCACCACCTCAAATTTGACTTTCAGTTTCTAATACATGAGAAAATAGTATCTGTTTTACAAGCCACTAAGTCTGTGATACTTTGTTATGTCAATTCTAGAAAAGTAATATACTGCCTAAATAGTGCAAAATACAATATTTTTATGATCAAATTCTGAACAATTTTTTGAAGTTTAACCTCTCCATAAAACACTGAATTTGCATCAGAACATTTAAATTAGGAGGATCCAAGATGGCGGTCTGCAGCCAGCTTTCTGCAGACGCTCCCGTCCAGAAGGAGAGTTAAAACACAGAAATTTCGCAAGAAAGCCAACAGTTTGGAACTGAGCCAAAAGAGAAGGTCAAAGAACGCACATCAACCCTGCTGGAGCAACCTGTGACCCCAAGGATACAAATAAAACTTACAGAACACATTGCCAAGTGGATGGGAGTCCCCTCCACCCATGAGATCAGCTTGCAGCATACTCCATACCTCCATACAAACAAGCTAGCAGAGTTCAGATGTCCTCCCACTTTACCACACAGGAGAGACCCTCTAAAAACCAGACCTCCTTCCCCTGCTAGTGTCCCATGGCACTCTCCTGCCCGGCATAAAACTGTATAAAACTGCATACAATCTCTACCTGCAAGTTTGAACTCCCGGCACTTCCCTCCACTCTCACCCTGAGGTCTGGAGGTCTGTCCCCCATGGAGTCCAGATTCTTGGACATTTTCTTGAGGGGTGTGGACAGGGCATGGACTGTTGCTGATCTGTGCTGTTTTTCCAGCTAAGGAGTGGTGAGAGGAAAGTGAGCTGAGAGGAGGATGAACTGGAGAGGTGGTCCCCTGAGGCACCGAGCGGCAGTAGGAGCAATGGCTGTGGGCCTTGCACCCCTGGAGATGTTTTGAGGAGACACTCCTACTCTCTCTGGGCAGCAGAGAGGTACTGTGGCAGAGGGGCAGGGCTCGGGAGTGAAGGATATGCCTGAGGCAGTACCGGGACTGACTGGGGCAGAGCACAGGGACTAGAATATACGTGCTGAGAAAGCTTTGCTAAATTTCAGCCGCACCTGGCCCTCAGGAGATGACAGCTGAGACAAAGGGCTGTAGCTCACAGACTGAGTCAGGACTATTAGCAGCACAGTGTCTCTTCACAGGACAGAAATTCTGTGAACTTGTTCTGTTCTATCAGCAACATCAATCAGGGACAGGACTGGAACTGAGTGAATCACCCTAGCCCCTACCAAGTACCCAGGTTGTCAGGCCTCACCTCCCCCCTGCCAACACAGACAGAAACTGGTGGACTGGCTGAGGAGCCACGGAGCCCCTTGTGACCTAGGCAGGCACAAACCTCTAGAGAATCTGCTCATTGGAGGGAACTGGATCACAGCCCTGCAGGGTTACCAGAGATTGAGTGAGACAGAGCGGCAAGGTGGGGAAGGAGGCATCAACCTTCCCAGATTAATTTACTGGCTGGGGGCTCTCCTGAGCTCACAGAGCCCTGGAGAGAGTTATACTACAGCTTCCAGCAGAATCCTGCTATCTAGTCACCAGAGAATTTTCAACTCTTTGATTTGAGGTTGACACTGGCTGGGACAATTGATTGGGACCTCTTCAACTGACCCAATCACTGGAGGACTTTCCAACGTGGTAGACTGGGTGTGTGGTAGTGGGAAGGTTTGATTTTCCTTTTTCAATTGTTGTCTGGGGGGGTGCGTTGACCTAACTGCTGGTATTTCTCTACAGCTCAGATTCCAACACAGAGTAACCGATTCTCTAGAGTAAGACAGAGACCAGCTGAAAATAAAACAGAGTCACTTAACACCACAACATCAAGAAGGCCCCCAGTTTCGCAGGCAGTAGCAAAGTACAGGTTGACAAAACACTAGGGGAAAAGGTACAAACACCAGTCCCAGCTTACAGGCAAAGGACTGGTCAATCACCACTCCTAAAACCCCCAACCCAGCTTATCCTTACCTACTCATCCAACCAAACGATGCAAAATAAATATGGTGCAGAATCAGTGGAAAACCTCTGGAAACATGAACAACCAGAGTAGATCAACCTCCCCAAGGAACAATTTGGTGGACACAAATGACGATCCTATGCGTAAACAGAAGGCTGAGATGTCAGAAATTGAATTCAGAATTTGGATTGCAAACAAAATCAATAAAATAGATGAAAAATTGGAATTAGAAATTCTGGGAGCATTTCAAAAATTGTCTCAAGAAGTCAAGGAATTCAAAGACCAAATGACCAAAGATTTTGACACATTGAGACAAGAAGTTGCAGCCCTTAAAGATCTGAGAAACAAAGTAGAA
>CAUYRH010168069.1:0-17495 GCA_963574655.1 Perodicticus potto | reverse complement strand
ATACAAAGCAGAGTTCACCACGCCTCCTGCAACGGCTAAGGCCAGGCCGAACTTGCCGATGGACTCAAACACTTTGGCAGCCATGTTTCCTTCTGTTGGACCCACTTACACCTGCTTCCACTCTGACCTCCACATGAATTCCCCCAAAAAGGAAGTTTAATATGCATTTTTAGGAAATGGCTCAAGGTGAGGGCAGAATAAGAAGTAGGGTAGTATATCCACTAGGTCCTACCAGGAGTGAATAGCTTCAACGAGAAAGGAAATTTATGGCGTGTATAAATAAAAACACCCTGGGAAGGCTTAAGCCAGGGTCCCACCAGGATGTGGCTCTGTCAGGCTGCTTCTCCCACCTGCCAGGCACCTGCTTACCCCTCAGGGATTCCAGGGATGGGGGCTGCTGCTCTCAGAGTCAGCAAACATATCTTCTGTGGCCTTCTCTGAATCAGGCATTTGGGCCCCTCTGGCCCCTCCCGGAACTATGGGTGGACATCAGCTCCCTTCCAGAGGAAGGTAAGAACCTTCTTGGGTCTTTGGGTCCAATAGAAAAATGAAGTCATAACCTGAGCTCCACACATTTCAATCCTCTCATTTTTCCTTTCTGGGACAGAGGCTGGTCTATGTGGCTTCTGGGCATGATACCAGGCTACTACAGAGACTGTCCAGCCTGCTCCTCACAACGTCCCACAGCTATTGACTGCTCTTTGCAAAGAGACTCAACATGTTTCCTCAAGGGGCCTCCTCAGGGTTCACTTGGTAATTATCCTCAGCAGGAAACCACTTAAGACCCATCTGCCAGAGAAAACCTCTCTCTCTCCAAGACCAGGACTGACAGCTTCGCTCACCAATGATGCCCTCGTTGATGCTTGGAGGCAATAGGCACATTCCGATAACCAGGGAAGATGCCAGCACCTGCCCCAGAGCTGTGTACACCGGGAGCAGACAGCCTACAGGAACAACACCAGGGGCAGGGGCATAAGCATCCCCTACAACGCTGCCAGCAGCCACCCCATAGCCCTGAGGTGTGGGACACCTCAACAAACAATTCCCTCTCTCCCCCAAGTACTAGTTTTCACCTAAGTAGTGTTTTCTATAACTTTTAAGCAACATTTTGTTTCCACTAATAAAGGAAGAGAGAAACCCTCTGGTGCATAATCCCTAACTTACTTCAGGGTCCTGTTTCTGGGCACCCTGAGCTAAGGTACAGCAAGGTCCAGAATGGTGTCCTCTGGTGTCTGGAATGTTCCACCAACCCTTCTCCCCCAGTAAGAAGCTGAGGACATGGAGAAGACATCCCTGATCCTGACACAAGAGGAAAGACAGGAAGGAATTAGCAGAATGGAGTTTAAATTTTCACTGGAAGCATTAAGAAAACACCTTGTTTTGGTTCTGGTTTTCTGTTATTTCCTTCTTTTAAAAACATAACTCCAAGTAACTTGTATTCACTATAGAAAAACTGGAAGTAAAAAACTGTAACTCCCTCCTAGGTCACCTCTGTCAACATCTGGTACATCTCTTCTAACCAGCTGGAACTGTCTCAAGAAAGGCCACCCAGTGCCCTCTGCCTCCCTCCCCCATGGTACCTCTCCCTTCCCTCTAGGTGTGTTTCTACCTTCTCCAAGAAAATTGCTACAGCAGAAAATGAGGGGAGACAGAAGAACATCAGCCTCTTTTCCTGCCCCAATTTGCGTGGGGCCAGCTGCTTCTATCACCAGCCCACATTCATTCCCTATGCATTTTGTTTAAAAAGATTTTTTGAGATAGAATTTGTACAACATAAAGCCATCTTGAAGTATACAATTCAGTGGTTTTAGTATACTCACAACACCACGGAACAATCACCACTACCTAACCACAGCATTGCCATCACCCTAAACAGAGTCCCTGTTCCTCCCCAGTTCCTGACAAGCACTCATTCACTTTCTGTCTCTCGATTTGCTTGTCTGGGACATTTCGTATACACCAATGGTTCTCAACCTTCCTAATGCCACAACCCTTTAATACAGTCCCTCATGTTGTGGTGACCCCCAACCATAAAATTATTTTTGTTGCTACTTCATAACTGTAATTTTGCTACTCTTATGAATTGTAATGTAAATATCGATAGGCAGGATGGTCTCAGGCGACTCCTGTGAAAGGCTCTTTCGACCCCCAAAGGGGTTGCAACCCACAGGTTGAGAACCGCTGGATTCACACAACACAGAGCCTTGTATACCTGGCTTCTTTTACTTAGTGCAGTGTTTTTAAGGCTCGTTTTTTTCATGGCTGAATAATATTCCATTGTATGGACACACCATGTTTGTTTATCTGCTCACCCACTGAGGGACAGGGCTATCATTTTTTGGCTGTTGTGAACATTTATGTACAGATTTTTGTGTGAACATGTTTGATGGGTCAGATGGTAACTCTGTGATTAACGTTGAGGAAACTTCCAGGCTCTTTCACCGTGGCTGCAATATTTTACATTCTCACCAACAGTCTATGAGTGTTGTGATTTCTCCACCTTCTTGACAACATTTATTCCTGTCTGTCTCTGATTACTGGCCATCTTGGTGAGTGTGAAGTGGTGTCTCCTTGTAGTTTTGATCTGCGTTTCCAGATAACCAGTGTAGCTGAGCATACTCTCATGTGTGTATCTTCTTCAGAGAACTGTCTGTTCAGATCCTTTGTTCATCTGGATTGGATTATTTGACTTTTTTTGATTTGAATATTCTTTTTTTTTTTGAGACAGAGCCTCAAGCTGTCACCCTGGATAGAGTGCCGTGGCATCATAGCTCACAGCAACCTCCAATTCCTGGGCCCAAGCGAGTCTCTTGCCTCCGCCTCCCAAGTAGCTGGGACTACAGGCGCCCGCCGCAACGCCCGGCCATTTTTTGGTTGCAGCCGTCATTGTTGTTTGGCAGGTCCGGGCTGGATTCGAACCTGCCAGCTCAGGTGTACGTGGCTGGCGCCTTAGCCCGTTGAGCCACAGGCGCCGAGCCGATTTGAATATTCTTTACATATTCTGGACTTATACATTCCTCCATCCTGAAGGAGCCTTTTCATTTTCTACTGTGTCCTTTGATAGGCAACAGTTTTTATTTTTCATGAACTCTACTGTATCTATTTGTTGTTTTTGCTTTTGGTGTTATATTTAAGAAATCATTGCCTAATCCAAAGTCATGTCCCTGTGTACTTCTAAGTAAAGTAACGAGCTCTTATTTAACAAACAGAAAACAGAAACATCACCGTGGCTTGGGGCTCCTATGGATGCCTCTGTCTGCCTCAGAGAAGTGGTCCAGTCCTGAACACCAGAGGTGTTTAGAACCAGCATGAGCAAAATGAATGAGCAATGACCCAGGGTAGAAAGTGCTGGTTTAAGAAATTATGACTATCATAATATTTAGCCACAAGCTTCCCAATCTCATGAAAGTATCAAAGAAACTTACTGTTTTGGGTTGTGGAGAAAGTCTATCACGGAGAAGACACGCAGAAATCCTGGGGGATGGGGCCTGGGTGGGGACTTGGAGGTGGGTCCTGGGGGTGGGGACCTGAGTGGCTTCCTGGGGGTGTGAATGGGGTTCTAGTGGGTGGGATCCTGGTGGCTAGGAACCTGGGTGGGGAATCTGGGGGTGGGTTCCTGGTAGGTGGAGACTTGAGTAGAGTCCTTGGGGTGGGTAACTGAGGGTGGGGTTTTGGTGGATGGGGTCCTGGGGGTGGACACCTGGGATGAGGTCCTAGAGGATTGGGGACCTGGGGTGGGAACCTGGGGTTGGGGTCCTGTTGGGACACCAAACCAATCTGCTTAGAAGGAGCACAGCTATAGGGAAGGCAGCCAAACCCTGGGGGTCACCTGGAAAAGGGGGCAGAAAGCACAAACTGATGTTGCTTTTTTCTACTAAATGAGTTTCTTCAAACAAGGGCTCTTCCCTGAAAGCAGCTCAAGGCTATTTCTGTGAGAGCCTCTAAATCGAATGCCCCCAAATGTCTATTAGCTTTAGCAACATGAGATGAGTATCCTGGTCCGAGGATGGTAAACCCAAGGAGGCTTCCTAGCGGAGGTGGTTTTCAAAGGACAGGGCAGATGGGCTGGTCCACTCTGAGGGTCTGTGAGGAGGGACCACTTTGAGGTGGACAGCAGAGAGTGCCAACAAGGCACAAGGAAGACAAAAAGGTGAGGGTGGCGGTGGGGGGGAACAAATGACACTTCTTGAAATAAATGGAAATCTTCTTTTTCCTGGAAAGTGTCAGTAATATAGGGAAGTATGTTAAAGAGGAGGGAATAACAGGCCAGGCAGGGTGGCTCACGCCTGTGATCTCAGCACTTTGGGAGGCTGAGGCGGCAGGATCCTTTGAGCTTAGGAGTTTGAGAGCAGTCTGAGCAAGAGCAAGACCCCAGCTCTACTAAAAATAGAAAAACTAGCTGGGCATTGTGTTGGGCGCCTGTAGTTCCAGCTACTCAGGAGACTGAAGCAGGAGGATCGCTTAAGCCCAGGAGTTTGAGGTTGCTGTGAGCTATGAGGCCACAACACTCTACTCAGAGCCAATAGAGTGAGACTGTCTCAAAAAAAAAAAAAAAAAAAAAGAGGGAATAACAGTAAAGGGATCATGAAAACAAGGAACTGGAGCAGATAACCTGGCTGCTTTTAAAGTGTGCACATATTGTTTCCTTGTGTCTCTACCTGGAAGAATTCAACAGAGTGAGAAAAGGCTGTTGGCCATGCCCGTGCTCACTTGGACCTCAGGATGTACCTGTGCTTTTCAAAACTAGTATTTCCTAATTTCAGTTCCAGACTTAATTCCTAAGTGCCAACTTACAAGGTGTATTTCTTTCCAATTCCCTTCAAAATAAAAAAAAGAAAAACAACACACAAAACCCCCCAAAGTCCCCAAACACACAGCTGATCTTGAATCTCAGGTCCCAGCCCCATGACAGGAGATGTCAGCCTGAGGTGGCGAGAAAGGTTTGGGTTTGCTGTGGAAGAGGGTGGAGATGTGCATTTCTGTGTAGGATTGGCAGGAAAAAATAGGGGTGGAATAAAAGTACAAGTCAGCCTCAAAAACAGCCTTTCCCTAGTGCCTGCCCATGGGCCTGCAATCTCACATTGTGACATGTGGGGAAAATGGTGGCGCCCCCTTATGACAAATAGGTCCACCAATAGGGAAAACACTCCCAGGATACTGCAGCAGCCACAAGCAAACATGAGTTTTGAAAATAGCCTTTCACGAGTCCTTAAAAAGAAATACAAAATGCACGGGATAAAATCACAATTCCAGGAAGCACATCTCATCAAGGACAAGAAACAGTGACTTTCTTTTGTGTGTTCCTTTTTACTAGGTATAGCTGTGGTTTGTTCCTTAAAACCATCAGCTTGCTACTCGGGAGGCTGAGGCAAGAGAATCGCCTAAGCCCAGGAGTTGGAGGTTGCTGTGAGCTGTGTGATGCCACGGCACTCTACCGAGGGCGATAAAGTGAGACTCTATCTCTACAAAACAAACAAACAAACAAACAAACAAACAAACAAAAAACCCCCATCAGCTTGGGTGAGATTGGGATACTGGACTATATTCCTGTGCCCATTCCGTGGAGCTTACAACAGGGGGAAGCTTTGACAACCTCAATAAAAATATAAACTGTCCTGCAGCGGAGGATCAGTTTGCCCTGCCAGGAATGCAGGGTCTCACTCCTTCCCCTGCTGCCTCTGGCTAAGCTGCTCCTGAGCTCCTCCCCAGCCCTACTGAGGGGCTGGCTCCCGGCTGCCCTGCTGCTTCCACAGAATCCTCCTATCCCCTGTGTCTGGATAAGCCGCCTAGCAGTTACCATAGCCACTTCCATCATCCAGCACATAGGGGACAGTCACAGGCCTATGCCCAGCTTTCTAGACATCTTTGCTCTGGGGATGCCTGGGGTAAAGCCAAGTCCCAGTCCCAGGCCCCAAACAATGTGGGGACTCACGGAGGATGGGTCCTCATTGGCATTTTACTCACATAGTACAAGGGAGTTTCCCTGAGGGAGTGTGGCATGGAGGAGGCGCTGAGGGTGGGTGCAGAGGACTCTGTCTTGGGGGTTCAGGCCTCTAGCAGGAGATCTGCATAGCTAGGCCTCTGTCCTCTTCCGGCATGTGGGGTTGGGTCCACCCCAAGGTAGCTGAAGGCTCCTGCCATTGACTCCACTTCCTGGGGAGGGAAGCGCAGGCAGAAGAGACCCGCCGTGGGGTGCTTCTTGCACAAAGAATGTATCAGAGCCCAGGCAGAGGCACTAACCAGCACCAACTGGCCTCCCCCATACTTCTTGGGCCCCTGGCTTCAAGTTGGACCCCCTCAGCTAAGCTAGGCCCATGTCACCTCTATAGAAGGGACAGTGAGCTGGCTGCTGGCATATTTTTAACTAGGGGGAACATTTTTACTCAGTAAGGCCCTAGAGCTAACTGAAGTCACCAGGTGAGTCCCAGGAAGCAACCCTCAGACACTCTGCCAGGCTGTGGGAGGGTGAGATCACCCGGCAGCCAGACACACACTCCCCAGGCTGCAGCAACATGCCCTCCACCCACACGTTCCTTTGCCGGGTGTCTTGCCTTCAGCAGGTCCCTGGCCCCCAAATTGCTACAGAAAGGCTGACGGGAGAGGGGAGACCCCAGTGAAAGGCTACTGCTTCCCTCACCAACTCCTCTTGCTTGAATCTCTTCCTGCTTCTGGGACATTAAATCAGCTGTTCCCTGCAGAGACTCTGAGTCCATGGGAGACACATGGGACATGCGGGCAAGACGTTAAGAGCACAGGTCCTCCAGCGGCTGTGGGCTTCTCTACATGCCCTAACTGCAGCCTAGGTGCTCCACCTCCCCGGCTCAGCAAGCACAGTGACCAGTGCTCCTGCCAGGGGTACCTGCAGAATCTCCCCATGAGAACATGAGTGAGAAATTAGCAATGATGCTATTTATTATTAGGACCCAAGGGCTTGGGTAACGCAAAACCTAAAATGATCCTAACGTTTACGTTTTGGTGAGGAATGAGATGGTCTAAGAACTACTGAGGCTGCATACCAGCTGGTCTCTGTCCAGGAAAGCTATACTGTGCCTCTGGCAGTAATCAAAGTCCAGTTTTCTACAGTGAGAAGAGAGAGGAAAGTTAGGTGCCCTACAGAAAAGTGATAGGGAAACCTGGCTGGGCACCCCAGGGTTGAGATGGAAATGGCTACAGTGCACAGTGACCCCTGTCCCCATGTCAGGGCCATGAGCTCGCACCTGGTGAAACGACACAACAGGGCAGCCCAATACTTGAGGCGTGACCTGTTGCAGCTCCTGCTTGGGGAGCTCCTGGTGGAAGGGCCAGGCTGGGCCAGGAAGTGGGGCCCATGGGAGGTCTCCAGAAAGCTCTAGGGTGAGGCACCTCCCTACTCTCAGATAGTGCAAGAATGGGGGGACCCTCTGATCTATGGTTGGTGCCTCTCACAGGCCAATCAAGTTGGCCTCTGAGGCACTCACACTCTGCCTGCCAGGGTATGAAGCTGCCTTAGAAGTTTCCAGAAAGACAGTCTCATTTTCCAGCACGATGTCTCTAATACAACGTGATGTCACTGAGGTATGTGGGACTATTGCTATGGCCTGACCATAGCAACCTCCCACCAGGGGTTTCTGCCCACTCCATACAACACTGAGGCTCAGGCCCTGGCTTTCCTGGGGTGGTGCTGGCCCAGAGATATCTAACCTCAAACATCACACAGTTCTGGAGGGCAAGACCCACAGCCCATTCCTCGCCACACAGTGAACCTGGCCAATAACTACCTGCCTCACACTTTCCCCCAGGGACATGTGGCTAGGTCTGCAGACATGTCAGTCAGCTGTCACATTGGGGGCTGAGAGACACTGGCGGTGTGTGGATGCCCACAGCAAAGACTAACCCAGCCCTCACTAAATGTCAATAGTGATCAGGGTGAGAGCCCTGCCTTACACACGTCCAGCAAGCTAGAAGGTGGCCCCATGGAGGCTGACTATTCAAAGGCCCACCCAACATCTTCATCTCTGAGTGAAAATGTGTATTATAACTTGCTGACTGAGCACGGTGGCTCCTGCCTGTGATCCTAGCACTCTGGGAGGCTGAGGTGGGAAGATCCCTTGAGCTCAGGAGTTTAAGACCATCCTGAGGAAGAGTGAGACCCTTTCTCTACTAAAAATAGAAAAACTAGTGTTGTGGCAGCCACCTGTTGTCCCAGCTATTCGGAGGGAGGCTGAGGCAAAAGGATCACTTGAGCCTATGAGTTTAAGGTTTCTATGAGTTATGATGTCATGGCACTTTACACAGGGCAAAAAGACTCTGATTCAAAAAAAGACAAAAAACAAAATAAAAACATTGGTTGTAACTTAAGAATCAGGTTTGATAGACAGGGAAGGCACATAGTCCAGAAGGCTCAGTCCAAGAGGCTATGATGCCTAAGAACTAGCGCTGGGTCCCCTGGCCACAGACTGGTATGTGCAACAAGCATACTGGTGGTCCTGGGTAGATGCCCGAGGGGATGAGAGAGGTGGCATCTGTCCCTGGCCTCTTGGACATGTCACCTAATGCCCCAGCTGGGATGACTACAGAGGCCATGTTCCTGATGCCACACTCAGCGAGGCGGGCTCCATGCTCTGGGCACGAGGGTACCTATGTGTGTGGATGTATGTGTCACACACTCAGGCAAGCAGGGGAATGATGAAATGCCACTGGGAAGATCCAGGAAATCTGCCTCCCCCTAAAGCTGTACAACTGGCTGGTAACACAAAGAACTCCCAAAAGGAGGGAAGAAAAACCCTCCACCTCTACCCCTCCCACAGCCATGGCATCGTCTTTCACCTTGAACTTCTGTCCCCACTCCTGAAATGCCTGTGATTGCCTAGGGTTCCTCTATAGCAACCTCCCGGACAGCCTCACCCTATCTGACCTTTCTTCCTCTGCTGCTGGTCATCGGCCCATGAACTGAGGTAGCCCAGGCTCAGAACCCACAGGTAGCACTGACAGGGCAGCCACAGTGTGGCTGCTGGAGGGGCAGGTCCGTGTCCACCTGAGGTGCTGGGACCACACATTGGGCCCTCCACCGCCAATACCCTCCCCCAGCCACCTCGCCTTCTGACCCCTCTTAAATTTCACAGACTAGACAGGTACCACAGGTGCTTAGGCCTTATTCTTTATAGTAACCATGTCCTCATGTTGACCAGTATGTCACAGGCCCTTGGCGGGTCAACTCACAGATGTCCTACTGTACTGAGAAAACTGTTAGCTTTTATTGATATGTTTGTCTGCTTGTTAATGGCTGAGGAAATAATCTTCCTATATTGTGACACCTCAACTTTGAATTTATTTTCAATAAGACCTGAAAATGCAAATTAAAAATTAATGCACTTTTTAGGGTAGTGTTTTTGGCCAAAGTGTTCTGAGAATAAGCACAAAACTACATAAAAATAGCTTGCACGGGGGAAAAAGGCGTTATTCCAACAAATGCTCTTCTATTACCTAGAAGTCACTTGGGAAGTGAAAACAGCCCTCAACCCAAACCTACCCGCACTGCAGTTGTGCAAGATACATTCACAGGGCTTGTCAAAGTCCAGATTTATTCTTTAAAAAATTAAAACTTCTTATTTTGGGCAGAAAAATGTCTCTAGCAACCCTTTAAATCTGAAGTTACAGGTTTATGTATATATATATTTTCAGACAAGTTCTTTGTCGCCCAGGCTGGAGTGCAGTGATGTCATCACAGCTTACTGTAGCCTCAGACTCCTGGGCTCCAACGACCTTCCTGCCTCAGGTGCCCCCATCATACTGGCTAATTTTTCTATTTTCTTGTAGACAAGGGGTCTCATTGTTGCTCAGGTGATCCTCCTGCCTTGGCCTCCCAAAGTGGGAGCCACTGTGCCCGGGTCAGTTTTTTTTGTTGTTGTTCTGGGTACAGGGTTTTATGTTTGGCTGAAGCTACATGTACTAAAAAGCTGCAAGCAGCACACCAGCAGGCCAGAAGCCCTGCCCAGAGTTCTCCCTCCTGTGGCTCCTGGTCTCATGAGGCCAGCTGGGTAGGCAGTCCCTTCTCTGCACTGCCCTTTCAAAAACAGGGCCAGAGAGGTCACCCTAACAAACAAAAGGACACGAGCCAGACAGCCAGCACCCAGTGTCAAAGCTTCCTGCATGAGGCACCTGCAGGAAAGTCAGGGGAGAAGGGACAAGCCCAGCAATGGGGCAGAGCACAGTAGACAAAAAAACAAAGAAAAGATTTCTGTAAACAAGCCACAAACATGCAGAGTGGAATAGTACATGTCTTCCCAAGGGCTCTAAAACCACTATCAAAGAAAACGTCTCAGTGTCAGTTTTCTTTCTTTGCAGCCAGAGGGCTCTCTGGCTTGAAGGGCTCCCTGAGGACACGGCCCAGACAGAACCGTGGGTGGCCTTCCGTCACAGAAACACCACACATTCCCTCTGTGGCACTCCCAAGAGCGGGGCAGTAGATGGCAGTTTTCTCCCCAAATGCTATGTGGCCAGGAATCTGCTTCATCTTCCCTCTGCATATCAGAGGCTAGGGGATGCCTCCCATGTCCCTGCAACATTCCTTTGGCCTCAGCGCTCACCACCCCCCAGACTATGAAGGTATGAATTTAGCAAAACGAGACACAGTGACCATTCTGTATTGCCTTAGCAATTTTTACAGAACTTTTAAAATAAAAAAGAATGGCAAATACAATAAATGCATGCTCTAAATAAAGTTGTGTTATTGACATTTAAATTCCCTAAGTCAGGATGTCAACGTAGATGTCCCAGTATGAGCTGAGGGCACATGGCAACATCAAAACCACATGTACAGACACAAACCCAAATTATAATTCTAGGGTCCTGTGGGCAGCAGATGATGACGTTGCTAAAGCAGTTTAACTCTTGTTTTTATAAACTTTCTCCTTACAAATACGTTAGTGGTCAAGTTGCTCTATTTTCCTTGGTCCTTTTGTCCCCCCGCAAACCAGTTGAACTTAAGAACCCAATCCGAGATGCATTTGCCCCTGATGTAAAAAAAGACCAAAAAAAGGGTGGTGCCTGTGGCTCATCGAGTAGGGTACTGGCCCCATATACCGAAGGTGGCGGGTTCAAACCCGGCCTTGGCTGAACTGCAAAACAGAAAAATAGCCGGGTGTTGTGGCAGGTGCCTGTAGTCCCAGCTACTAGGGAGGTTGAGCCAAGAGAATTGCCTAAGCCCAGGAGTTGGAGGTTGCTGTGAGCTGTGTGATGACATGGCACTCTACCGAGGCCGATAAAGTGAGACTCTGTCTCTACAAAAAAAAAAAAAAAACCCAAAGACACTCTGCCTTCAACTACATAAAGGGCATTTATGAAAAACCACGGCTAAAGTGACATTCAATAATGAAGAGCAGGACACCTCTCTAAGCCCACCCTGGACAGGGCAGGGCTGGATGCCTCCCCTAAAGTCATACCCAATAATGAACCCCTGCAATCCTCTCTAAGGTCAGAAACAAAAGAAAGATGTCTGCTCTCAATCCTTCTACCTTAGGCAACTAGAAAAGAAAAGGAATTAAAAGGGATACAGGTCAGACGTAAACTCTCTCTAGCTGCTATATTTAACCTTTTCAGGAACTACCAGACTGTACACATGTGACCTCATATGAGTTGTGAATATTGTACATGAATATTCACAACAGAAAAAATGGAACCACTTCCGAGGTCCCTCAACTGATGAATGGATAAACAGAACATATGTGCAGCCACAAGAAGGGTTGACGCTCTGACACCAGCCACCATGTGGATGAACCTTGCAAACGCTATGTTGAACGAAAGAGACCAGGCACTGAACACCATGAAATTCCATTTACATAAAAGATCCAGAATAGGGAAATCAGTAAGGAGAAAGCAAGTTAGAGGTTCAAGTTAGAGGTTCCAGGATCTGTGGGTCTGGTAGGTTGGGGGATTACTTAAAATTTACATAGACCTCTTTCTGGGATGACAAAATTGTTCCAAAATTGACTATGGTGATGGTTGCATGACTATGGACATACTAAAAACACTGGATTGAGTACTTTAAATGGTGGGATGCTGAATTATGTCTGAATAAAGTGCAGTGGCATCATCACAGCTCACTGTAGCCTACAACTCCTGGGCTCAAGCAATCCTCCTGCCTCAGCCTCCCAAGTACATGGGACCACAGGCACATATACCACCATGCCTGCTAATATTTCTACACTTTTCTTTTTTTGAGACAGAGTCTCATTATGTCACCCTCGGTAGAGTGTTGTGGCATCACAGCTCACAGCAACCTTAAACTCTTAGGCTTAAAGGATTCTCTTGCCTTAGCCTCCCAAGTAGCTAGGACTACCGGTGCCCACCACAATGCCCAGGTATTTTTTTTGTTGTTGTTATTGTTGTTTGGCAGGCCCGGGCTGTGTTCGAACCCACCAACCCTGCTGTATGTGGCCAGTGCCCTAACCACTGAGCTCTGGGCACCGAGCCTATTTCTAATTTTTTGTAGAGATGGGGGCCTCAGTCTTACTTAGGCTGGACTTGAACTCCTCCTCCTGGGTGTCCACTCACCCACTGGCCACGTGATTCCCTTCCTTCCCACAGTACGGTGGTCATGAGGCTTCTTGCCACCCAGAAGCCCTGTTGGAGTTGCAGTAGCCACAGCTCAGCCGCTTCAGAACAAAGTCACACCATGATCTAGAAGTGGAAAGAGGTAAAGCCACTGGTGGGAATACGGAAAGCCACGAAGGTAAGTCCAGATGACTCATCAAGGCTCGTCCACTTTCTCAGGGCCTGCCCTGGTGTCTCTCAGCGGGAGCTAGAGTGCAGCCCTGAGCATGGGAGGCTGGTCTTCATCCTCAAGGGCTTGCTTTGGGCTGTGGTCACGCTGCTTGAGGACAACTGCTCTTTCTGGGATATCACTGGAAAATCACATTTTCCAGAGGTAACACGACAGAACAGACCTTGAGGAATAAGAATCAGATCTGCAGGTATGACACACTTTGCTGAAGTGTGGGGTGACAAGTGGGGTGTTGCTTTGACAACTGGCAGCATGTGCATAGGGCCTCTTGTTCACAAATGCATTTTGAGTCACCAACTATATCCTCCTAAGATGACTTAATTTTTATTTATTTATTTATTTATTTATTTATTTGAGACAGAGCCTCAAGCTGTCACCCTGGATAGAGTGCTGTGGCATCACAGCTCACAGCAACCTCCAATTCCTGGGCTTAAGCGAGTCTCTTGCCTCCGCCTCCCAAGTAGCTGGGACTACAGGCGCCTGCCACAACGCCCGGACATTTTTTGGTTGCAGCCGTCATTGTTGTTTGGCTGGCCCGGGCTGGATTCGAACCCGCCACCTCAGGTGTATGTGGCTGGCGCCTTAGCCGCTTGAGCCTCAGGCGCCAAGCCAAGATGATTTAATTTTTAATGTATGAAAAAGTGATTTTAGGCTGGCAGAGTGGCTCACACCCATAATTGTAGCATTCTAAGAGGCTAAGGCAGGAGGCTCACTTGGACCCAGGAGTTGGAGGCTGTAGTGAGCTATGATAATGCCACTGTACTCCAGTTGGGTTGACAGAGGGAGATGTCACAGCTCACCATTGCCACCGCTTGTCAGGGCCCAGGACTGGCCAGGTCTCAGGCCCAGCTTAACTAGGTTCCGAACGCAGACCGCTAAGCTACCTTGCTCAGGAATAATTTCGCTTAGGTGCCTGCGGGCTATCTACTTCAGCAGGAGAGAGAGAGAGTCTTAGATAGAGTAAAACAGTCTTCTTAGAAAGATAGATCTTAGTCTTTAGCAGAGCTTAGTGATCTTCAGCAGAGAGATGCCATGCTAGCTTTCTGCAGGCTGGAGAGGAGACAAGAGTCAGAGTAAGCAGGTCCATGACAGAATGCGCATGCTCCCGACTGCCTTCTCCTCCAGCCTAAGATAAGGCTGATCTCGTGCCTCTCAACACCTTAGGCATAGAGCCTGCCAATTCACCAATGCTCTCATCTCTTGAGCTCTCATGCTTGTTAAGAGAGCTAAATTCCTCTCCATGTCCTTCTCACCAAGGTGTTCCATTGTTGAGCTATCCAGGTATTTCTTACAACTCTCACTCCTCCTAGCCATGGGCTATATGGGCTGCTACAGCGAGACTCTGTCACACACACGCAAATATTTTAAAAATAATTTTAATGAAATGAACTCTCATTGTCTTTCCTATCCAGCCATAAACTTGGACCCAGAGTTACCTGAATATCACCCATGCTGAGGTGAAATTATACCAGGCACATAAGCAGAGACCCTATCACACAAGCAGACATGCTTATGCACACACACACACACACGTACTCTCACCCTGCTGCCTCAGCTGGCAAGATGCTACATGGGACTCCACGTGATATGTGAGCATTAACAGGCGTGTAATCTGCAGTTGCCACTTCTCCACTGCTTTAAAAGTTACAAAGAATTTTACCCTCAGTCCATAAAATCTGCTTCTTGACCAATGTCTTCTTATCAGTCTTCACAACATCTTAAGAAATCAAGGAAGAATCCACTAAGAGCTACCCTAATAGCCCTGATGCCCACAGGACATGAGGCTGCCTACTCCAACCTGCCATCTGGCCCAGAAGGCCCATGTCTTGCCCTGTCCTGCCAAGTGAGAACTGCACTTGGATCAGTGGGCTTAACTGTTCTTCATGTTTTGCTTCAGAGTAGATAGAACTGTGCCCTACAGGATGGGACCATGAAGCATGCGGTGTGAGAAAGCCTTACC
Source organism: Perodicticus potto (assembly GCA_963574655.1). Classification (NCBI taxonomy): domain Eukaryota; kingdom Metazoa; phylum Chordata; class Mammalia; order Primates; family Lorisidae; genus Perodicticus; species Perodicticus potto. Next base: position 2,775 of record CAUYRH010168069.1, on the reverse strand, counting down.
ACAGTGGACCCAGTCACCAGCCAGTGTCCATCGGAGGACATACAGCATCTTCAGAGCAACCCTTAGTGCAGCTTGGTTGCTCAGAAAGATTCACTCATGAATCCTCTGTGATTTAGGTATTACAGGAGCCAAAAGTAATGGAGGAGACCCCCCCTCTCCTCTCCTCTCCATGACAGTGAGCCCCTCCATGCCCCCTCTGAACCCAAGAACCCCCTTTTCTCCCAGCTCCACCCAGGCCAGTGCGACAGCTGTTGGGCTGATCTGACACAGCCACAGCTGGAATCCTCCTGGCCAGTAGCTGCCAGACTGGGAATGAAGCATAAGGGAGCAGAGACCACTCACCCACAGCTACGTGGCTGCTGAGATGAGGAACTAGGCCTGACTTGTCAGCATGGCCCTATGGACCTTGCTGGCTGACCTAGCAAGCACAGACCCCTGCTGGTTCCCAAGGGCCTCAGAGAAGCCTCAGACTCCAGTGCTAATCAGACAAGCTCAGAGAAGCCTCAGACTCCAGTGCTAATCAGACAACACACTGAGCTAAGAGCATGGTCCAACAAGCAAGGACTGTCAGGTGAGCATTGCTGCGCACCACATGGCTCAGCATAGCTCCCTGCATACCCGGCTTGAGGGTGACTGCACTGAGTGCCAAAGGCAGCAGCAACACAGCAGCATGCATATGTCTGCGCAGATAAGCACGTCTGAAGTGGGTGCAGCAGAGCTATGGAAGGATAATTTTATGGGGCCATCACATTTGTGGCCCAGGAATGACTGAGAAGTCGCTGTGTGGTGCGTGGCTGTGCTCAGTGTTGGAGGTGAAACGCCCTGGATGTGACAACACCCTTCTCGTTTTATAGTTTCTATCCCCCTAGTCTCTGCTACAGTTTAATTAGATACTATTTTATCTTAAGCCGCTGACCAGGACTGGGCAGCCACATGGCTGACCCCCACCCTGCCACACAGCTGCCTAGCACCATGTTATGGACCCCAAGTTCAAATAGAGACCCATGTAGATCTGAGGAGATAGGATTTGTAGCACAGATGCAGTTCCAAGTGCCTGGCTACCTCCTCACTGAGTCTTTCACACGCAATTCCCACTCCAGGTACCAAAGTCAGCCTGCCTTGAGTTCTGACGGCCTGTGTCCCTCGGGACCTTTGTGGACATACAATAGGAAGGTCACTGCTCCACCTGGTATCCCATGCGGAGCCGAGATGGGACTCAAGGCCAGGGATAGTCATCCTCAGCCTTCTTTTGACTCCCATGTTGCTTCCCTGACTCCTGCTCAGAAGCTTTTATGGTGAAGGAGTAAGAAAGGAAAATGAGGGTGGCGCCTGTGGCTCAATGAATAGGGTGCTGGCTCCATATACTGAGGGTGGCGGGTTCAAACCCAGCCCCAGCCAAACTGCAACAAAAAAATAGCCGGGCATTGTGGCGGTGCCTGTAGTCCCAGTTACTCGGGAGGCTGAGACAAGAGAATCACCTAAGCCCAAGAGCTAGAGGTTGCTGTGAGCTGTGATGCCACGGACAGGGTGACAAAGTGAGTCTCTAAAAAAAGAAAGGAAAATCAAGTCCTCAGCTTCCCACATACATGCCAGGCAGAGCTCCTTACCTAGCCAGGCTTGGGAGGCAGCAGCTCCTCGGTCAGGCCCGAGGCCTGGGAGAAATACAACCCCAGGACAGTCAGGGCAGAAAGCAACCCCTAGCTTCTCCACGTCCAGGAGAGTGGACGCCTGAACATGAGGGTGACTTCAGGTGTGAGTAGAGGAGGTGCCAAGTCCGAGGCTGCAGTGCAGTGTTGACCAGCCTAGGCTGCCTATCACCTCCACAGTCTGGGGCTGTCCACGTGTTGCTCTATGGCCCGGCTATGATGCAGTCTATATTTACATGACACTACAGTGGTTACCAGAGAGTACAGCTGTAATCGAAACAACCAAAAATAACTGTTGGCAGAAAAGCCCATGTTTAGAGCAACCTCCTTTAGCAATTCTCATGGCGAGTGTTCAAGTGCAGTCTTTGCCAACACACCAAACCAACTGTTTTCTTCTCTCTTTTCAAAGGAGATCATAGCAGCCCCACAAAAGAGCCTGGGGAATGCCAACAAGGGCCTCACTGGACTGGCAACTGCTTCCTTCCCAACTCAGCAAGGGCCACTGCCCCATTCTGCACTGTGGACTGGATCTTTGCACAGTGTGCTGAGTCCAATGCAAACACAACACAAGCCTGTTCTAAGCAGAGGGCACTAGGCTCCCTGAGAGGCCGCTGTGGAACGCCAATGGCAGAGCTTCCCTTTGCCCTCCCCGTCTGCCCATAGGACTGCTAACCCCAGCCTTCTTCACTTACGCCACTTCTACTGCATTGGAAGCCCTCGGGGTCACAACCCCCCGGAGACAAATGGCTTCATGGGTGTCCTCTGGGCATCACTGTCACTCACAGGGTCCTTCTCTCATTTCCCATTTGATTGGGCCTCTCTTTCCAGAGCAGGTAAAGCCCAAGGAAGACTCAGACAGTTTAAGTGACTGCACAGAGGCTCAAAGCCACACAAAATCCTGCTTGGTTGGCTCGGCGCCTGTGGCTCAATGGGCTAAGGCGCCAGCCACGTACACCTGAACTGGCGGGTTCGAATCCAGCCCCAGCCTGCCAAACAACAATGACGGCTGCAACCAAAAAATGGCCGGGCGTTGTGGTGGGCGCCTGTAGTCCCAGCTACTTGGGAGGCGGAGGCAAGAGACTCGCTTGAGCCCAGGAATTGGAGGTTGCTGTGAGCTGTGATGCCACAG
>CAUYRH010168065.1:0-43508 GCA_963574655.1 Perodicticus potto | reverse complement strand
TTTTTGAGACAGAGCCTCAAACTGTCACCCTAGATAGAGTGCTGTGGCATCACAGCTCACAGCAACCTCCAATTCCTGGGCTCAAGCGAGTCTCCTGCCTCCGCCTCCCAAGTAGCTGGGACTACAGGTGCCCGCCACAACGCCTGGCAATTTTTTTGGTTGCAGCTGTCATTGTTGTTTGGTGGGCCCGGGTTGGATTTGAACCCGCCAGCTCAGGTGTACGTGGCTGGTGCCTTAGCCCGTTGAGCCACAGGTGCCGAGCCTCTGAGGTAGTTTTGAAGACATGAACTACTAATAAAAAGCATTTAAGATAAGTCAGTATTTGTGGGATTTTTCATAGACATAAATTTTGGATATAACCATAAATAATATGTACTTTAGTAACACAAAAACTTCAGTACAAAAAGATAACAAAAATAAAAGCCAAAGAATAGATTTTTTTTTCAAAGCTGTCTTCATCCAAAAGAAATTGATTGAACATCTACTATGTCCCAGAGCCCTTAGAGAGATGAAGTCACAATTCCTGTCTTAAAAAGAAAAGGGAAACATCAAGCTGGTATGAGAAATGGACTTGCAAGCAGATAACCAGCGCAGTGATAGCCTGGGTAGGAGAAGAGACATGATCAAATTGGGCAAGTGGAGAAAAGAGACATTCCAAAGAGATGGGGCCTGGGTCTTCCCCTACAGGTCCTCCAGTGGCAGCCAGGTGAGGTGGTTCACATCATCCTTACTCCAGCAATAGTTATTTGGTGTCTTACAGCAGGGATGGACGATTCCAGAGAGGTTTCTTCAGAGAAATGTACTTTGATGTATTTTGGAGTCAGTCTCAGTCTTTGGAAAGGAAGGGCATGCTCCCCTAATTCGCGGCTGCTGCTTCTGACTTTAGGTTTCTGTCTGTATGAGATGTTGTCTTCTTGGTTCTGATCTGAGGATTCACAAGGTGAACGATCTGCCACCGCAGGACAGTTTAACTCAAGACGAGGTGAAAATCCCCAAGGTTTATAACGGGAGTTGCAGACATGCTACCTGGTTTTAAATTTCTTTGTTCCTAATCTGTTGATAGGACAGTGTGGCATAAATTTACCCTTTCATTATGGTAACAATCTACCAAGGAAATATGAGAAGTGCCCACAACAGATATTATGACTGCACTTCTTTTACTGGAAGAAAGAGAGGGAGGGAAGGACAGGAGAAGGGACAGGAGGGGGGGAAGGAAGGAGGAGAAGAAGAAGAAGAAAAGGAATGAGTAGAGGCAAGGAGGGAGGGGTCCATCTAACTGGAAGTCTTGGTTGGCGCATGTAAGTTTCTGACACAAGGCATTCAATCAGGAAACGTGCTGGCAGAACTAAAAGAAACGTTTCCTCTTTTCTCACTGAGTCTTTTCCTTTTTAAAAGCAGGGTCCACGTTAGTTTCATCATTAATGGCAGAGGCCGAAATAGTTTATTTTTAGCAAAACTGGTCTCATTGGAACCTGTGAATGCACAGTACAGACACAAAAAATGGACAGATTCTTGGATTTCCCAGTGTTTTTTGAAGTGTTTTTGTAAGGGAGCAATCCTATTTGTAAGAGAGCAATCCTATTATCATTTTAGGTAGAAAATTATTTTAGCGTACAAATTATTCTACAGGCACATAAAGTGCAGTTCACTCTGAGCTTCAGTGTGGGGTTCTCCCCACCCCATGAAGCCCTCTCTGACAAACCCATCATGGATGCTGTGTCCCTTGAGTTCCGGGAGCACCAGGTCCTGGGCGTCTGCCATCTACCCTCCTCACGTCTTGGGAGCGGTCCTTTACCTTCTCTTGGCTCATCCCTGACTTCCCCCTCGTTATAGTCAGAGATAATGGACATTGCTGTGCTCTAAAGACCTCAGACCCCTCAAGAATTGTCAGTTATTCCAGTTTCTCAAAAAAGCCAAACCTGATTCATCTGGATAAATTTTCTCTGTTACCAAATTAGTTTTTCAGTAGCCACCTCCACTCAGGGTGGCTACAGCCCCTCAAAAAGCTGTGCTGGGTGATGGCATTTGTTTTTAGTTTTCCAGTTTTAAGAATCTCTGGGGAAGGAATTCTAAAATACTCTCTGATGATTTTACTATTTAACAACAAATATCTTAAGAAGGGAAAGATAGCCTGAGAAATTTGCATGAAGAGTAACAGCACCATTGTGGACTACAACCATGCCTTTGCAAGCTGGTGAGCTAAGCAGGGGGCCAAGTTAGTTAGAAGTGCTGTGTGGTTTTTTATAACATCTAGCTAAAGGGCTGTATGAAACTTTATTTCTCAGTGATCCCTGTTGGTTCAGGTTGAAGTCCATCCTATGAATGCCACTGGCCTCTTCTTGAATCTACAACTTTATGTTAACTTCCAGTTAAAGATGGGAGTTGGAGCACAGAAATCTTCCCCTTTTGACTGCAAGCACATATAAGTGATAGAAAAATAATAATTAACATAGCTGCACTCAAAAACAAGAGCAGGAGTTCTTCAGCTGTCTGGAAGGGAAAGATGTCCTCAGTAGGACAAAGGCCAAATTTCTGTTATCTTCAAGACATAGAGGCTGAAAGCAGGTGGAGAAGCAGAGGCTGGAATGCTGGTGTTTAAGAGAGGACAGAGGCTGGACAGCTGCCCCTGCCTTGAGCTGAGTGCATGGGCAGAGGGCCTCATACCACATGACCCCTTTGGGTCAAAGGGTTCCAGGCCCAAATTACCATGTAAGTCCTAATTGAGAGCCATGACCCAGTATTAAAACTGCCTGGGACATTCTTGAGACCACCTGGTCAGGAATCACTCAGGATTCAGAACATTGTGAACCAGAAGCTCACAACCAAGAAACACAGGCACCTGTAGAAAACATCAGCCTTATAAAGCAGAAACCAACCATTTACTCATGAAAACTGAAAATCCAAAGAAATTTATATCAATAGATAAAACAGAAAATCGCATTTTAAGTTATTAAGGGAATTATCGATGTGATAAAGGAGCTTGAATCTATGAAGTAAGAGTAGGTGATCTTGGCAGAAGATCTTTTTAGGAATATTGGAAATTAAAACATTTTAAATTATAAACAATTAGTAACTGGAAGAAAGAACAATCTAGACATACAGAAGTAAACATTGATAAGCAGAGATTGAACCACAGAAATCGTGCCAATACTCCCAAGGACGTAGAAAGGTGAAACATGTACGCAAGATGTGTGTGGCAGCCCGGAAGCTTCTGCATGGCCCCGGGGGGATTCCAGAAGGAGCGTGAAGGACAGAGAAACAATATGAATGAGATCAGTACTGGTCATGTTCTTGATATGAAAAAAGGAAACTCTTAATTGGAAAATACTACTGCCTATTAGGCAGGGTTTATAAAGAAAATCCACCTGTGGACATTTTGCTAATGGAATTTCAGAATATCAAATATAACCAGACACTCTACCCTGCTCTCCAGCTATTTCCTGTTCATACCAACACGCAGCTCCCCAAAAACACTACACCCACCAACACCTGCAGTCCTTCCTAGCTGGGATGTTCTTCCTTTGCTTTTATCTTGGCTGGCAGGGTCTTTCCTCAAGAAAATCTTTCCAGAATTCCTCCCACTTTCTTATTCTGCGGCCCACTCAGATGTCACCTGCTGCTCGCAGCCCATTGCCACTGTGCCCGGTTACTCATTTCACCTCTGCTGTTGTGGCTCTCTGAGCTTGTGACAGTCACATGTAAGGTCTTTGAGTTTTGATTCTTCTGGGCTCAGCACGGTTTGTGGAACACGGAAGTCACTTGTCTCCCCAAATGCTTTGGGGGATGAATCAAGCTGTAAGTCAGTGAATTAGTGAGGTGGTAGTTGAGTGTGTGAATGAGCCGTCTAGGTCTAGGGAGGTCACCAGTGAGCCTTTTAAGGTGGTTGGAGGTCATTATTGTCAGAGTCAAGTTCCCTAGCTTGAATGGAGCGCTTTGATATCGTAAAACCAAGCAATGGTTTTAAAAAACAAAGCACGTTTATAAAAGGAAAACTTTTCAGAAAGCGAATAAATTGCCTTTCCATATTTTATGGCCAAAGTTTGTTCATATGGCAGTCTTACATACTTTCCCTATTAGGCACAAGGACACCTCAAAAATATGAAGCTAGAATCACCCTAGAATCGTGACATTTAATCAGATTAAATTTTAATACGATTATTTATTATCTGGCCAAATACTTATCACAGTCCGGTACAACTTTATTAGACCAATGTCTGGTGACCTTTTAAATTCTTGGTCATTGTCTGGCATATGGAAATGGGTCATAGGTGGGTTTAAATTCTTTTAAATTCTTGCTCATTGTCTGGCGTATGGAAATGGGTCTTGGGTTTAAAGCTTCACATCTTTTTCTGAGGCTGCTTCAAGCATGCACAGGACTTTCCTTGAGTGTCTTGGTTTAAGATGTTGTGATCAGCACATGGGATAGCTCCACACACAGTCTTGTCTTTGAATCCCATTGGTCCATAATTTTCAAACGACTTACGTAAGCTCATCAATCCTATTTGATGTTCAAGAAATCAGTCAATGCACAAGGGAAGAGCACATGACTTTTCCAACAACTTCGCCAATCTAGTAACTCAGAGACCAAGAGGAAGAAACGGAAAGTGATGTAATAAAATCTGTGAACTAGAGTTCCAGAAGAAACCGGGATTTCACTTAGAAATTATTTATTGCAATTTCATGATGTAATTCTAACAGCGTTTCTTGCCGTTGGTTCCTCACCTTCCACAGACTTTTAAACAGAAAATTAAAATAGGCAAATGGTACTGTTGAGGTTCAGCACAATGATAGCCTAAGAAGTTAACAGCTAGAAATGGAAGAGAAACAGACCCCAAAATGCAGAAACACAACAGTCTGGATCCCCTCAATGTGGGGTGCACCTTCACTAGCATTCACACTGGATCCCTTTAATGTGGGGTGCGCCTTCACTATCACTAAGCCTGCTCTCCATAGCAGCCCAATAGGACACTGATGAAATTAGGATCTAGAGTCTTCAATCCTCTTAAAAAGAGGGCAGAGATGGACATGAGCCTTCTAGGTGGGTAATGTTCACCAGAAATGGTCAGGTTAATGTCAAGAGTGAGGGTTGTGTAAGGGACTGCCTGTATACTTATCTGCTAGCCTGGCCTCCTCACAGGTCACATATCTGTACAGCTCTTTGTCATTTCAAAGTTGACAAATGACTGTTTGTGCCTCTAACAGAGAGAGCGTCTTCTGAGGGGTAGCTAAAACCCCAGGAGCTTTGATTTCTGGAAGTAGGATAAAAGCTGCCTTAAAAAGGTTTTAAGTCTTAGTCACTAGTACCATTAAGTAAACATCCCCTCTTGGGCTGAATATTAGTTTAATCATGGGCACAGACCTATAATTTTGTACACAGGTATTTGGAATGTGATCATGTCTGAACAAGAACTAGCCACAACCCACAGACATCCAGGGACAAGTGAAGCTTGTGGGGAACAAATACTGAGGGAATATTTTATCTGTCTGAGAATCCCCAGCACCAGCATGCTGCCTGTAGTGAGTGACATTTGACGGATGCTTAGTGGGTGATTACATAACACAGCTGAGACCCGTTCTGGACATCGGTGCCTTCCTCTCTTGACTATTCCCACCTCATTGCTCACAAATCAATCTTAAAATGATTATTCACCTTTATGCCTAAGAAATAGCTCTCATTTATTTGCTGCAAGTATGGGCAAGGGGAATAATGACATTTTACTGAATCTTCATCTTTTTAATTTAATTTTTTATTAAATCATAACTGTATACATTTATGGGGTACAATGTGATGATTTGATATACAATGTGGAATGCTTAAACTGATTAACATAACCATCTCCTCACTTATTTTTTATGGTAAGATACATAATTTATGGGCTGGGCATGGTGGCTCATGCCTGTAATCCTAGCACTCTCGGAGGCCAAGGCGGGTAGATTGCTTGAGCTCAGGAGCTTGAGACCAGCCTGAGCCAGAGCGAGACTCTGTCACTAAAAACATAGCCGGGCGTTGTGGTTGGCATCTGTAGTCCCAGCTACTCGGGAGGCTGAGGCAAGAGGATCACTTAGGCCCGTGAGTTTGAGGTTGCTGTGAGCTATGACGCCATGGTACTCAATGGAGGGTGACAAAGTGAGACTGTGTCTCATAAATAAACAATAAATAAAAAGACATTTATAATTTATTGTTAGTTATTTTGAAATGTACACTTGCATTGTGCACATTAGGCAAGATCCCTCCAAATGCCCTCTGACTTCCCCTCAATTGGCCCCCCATCCCTTCCCCTCCCCTCTCCTGCCTAGCCCCTCCCCCTTGCTAGACTATATTTGTGTTTTATCATTTGTCTGAATGTTTATATATTGGTTTCATAATAGTATTGACTATATTGGATATATTTTTTTCCATTCTTGCAATAGTTTACTAAGTAGAATATGTTTCAGTTCCATCCAGGTAAACATAAAAGATGTAAGGTCTCCATCTTTTTTATGGATGAATAGTATTCCATGGTATATATATATACCACAATTTATTAATCCATTCTAGGATTGATGGGCATTTGGGCTGCCCATGACTTGGCAATTATGAATTGAGCTGCAATAAACATTCTAGTGCAGATGTCTTTGTGGTAAAATTATTTTTGTTTCTTCTGGGTAGATACCCAGCAATGGGATTGCAAGGTCAAATGAAAGGTCAACTTTTAATTTTTTACAGATTCTCCATACTTCTTTCCATAAAAGCTATATTGGTTTGCAATCCCACCAGCAGTGTAGAAGAGTTCCCTTCTTTCCACATCCACACCAACAACTGAAGTTTTGGGACTTTGTGATGTGGGCCCTTCTTACTGGGGTTAGGTGATACTCAGACTGGTTTCGATTGCAATTTCTCAGAGGATTAAAGATGATGAGCATTTTTTCATGTGTTTGTTGGCCATTCGCCTGTCATCTTCAGAGACGTTTTTGTTCAAGTTTCTTGCCCAACGCCAAAGAAGTGGGGTTGTTTGTTCTTTTCTTATTGATTCATCTGAGTTCTCTGTGCATTCTAGTTAACAGACCTTTGTTGGAATCATAACCTGCACAATTCTTCTCCCATTCCGAAGGCTGACTGTTTGTGTTAGGTGTAGTGCCCTTTTTAGCTTGATCAGAACCCAGTAATATATTTTTGGTGTTGCTTCAATCACAGAACCTTCATCTCCTTACCATCATTTGTGATAGTTTAATTAAAAACAAAAAGCAAGATTGCCTTTAGTTCCCTATTTATTGTAGGCATTATATGTTTTGTCATCTGCACTATTTTTAATGACAGTTAGAATGTTTGCGGTCCTCTGCTTTTATCAATTGAAAATAACGTTTAACTATTTGCTTTGGTTTTTTCTAGCGGAAGATAATAGTCTGTCTCAAAAGAAGAAGGTCACTGTGGAAGATCTCTTTAGTGAAGATTTCAAGATTCATGACCCCGAGGCTAAGTGGATAAGCGGTGAGTGCCGAGTCCTTCCTGTGCGTGAGAAATGGCTCCCCACTCCCTGCTGCTTCCGATGGCTGGGGTTCCAGAGTTCGCCTCTCAGATGCTCTGTGGCTGTGGACAGGACACACAGAGCCTGCACTGTGAAATTGTCAGATTGCCATTCTAAGAACACATGGATGTGATGAAATTGCAGCCTCGCAGACAACAGCTCAGCATTCGCTTCACGAGCAATGGGTCTGCGAGGACCTTCCTTCCTCCGTGTCACCTCCCGGAGACATTATTTCTCAGAGGGAGATGCGAGCGGTTGCTAAGCAACGGGGGTGGTGGAGGCACAGCTGAGCCCGTCCTTCTCCGTGGTCTTTGTTCCCTTCTGTGCTCTTGCTTTCTCTTCCCACCAGATAGAGGAACCAAAAGTAGCTCAAAGGATTCTTTTAGAATAGTGTCAAATGAACAGGGGGGCCCTGTGCACAGAGGAGGAGAAATTCATTTTTCCTCTTGAACTTTATGCTGGATTAAATCTACTTTTGGTTTGTTTGTTTTTAACACAACGGAAAGATTATCAAGGGCAGAGAGGCATGTGTTCCTAATGCCTATTTTGCTTTACAACATAACCTACGTCCTCTCCTTGGATCGGAAATGATCAGAGTGCAGAGAGGAAAGACGCTGGCGACTGCTCCCCCAGCCCCCCAACCCCATCGCCAGCTCCTCTCAGGTCACCTCCATCGCTGCTGTTTGCCTTTAGTCTTTGTTTCAGTGGAATGCGCTTGAAAATTTATTCTCAGATCAGAGAAGCTTTGTAGTGAGATGCTCGGGGTCGAGTTCAAATCCTTGCTCTCATAATAAATGAAGTCCAGAGAGGTTAAGTGACTATTCTGAGGTCACAGAGCTGGTTAGCGGTGCAGCTGTGGCTAGAAGCCTGTCCCCTGACCCCTGATTTGGTGCCCTTCCTGAACAAAACTGTCTTGTTTAGCTGAGTGACATGGTATCATTGTATTTTTTGCTGTCAGACTGCTTATGAAATACTTTTCATGCTTCACAAACTCTCCAAAATGGGTTAATGACTCTTTACCATTAGTGTCCTGCTTAAAGCAGTCACTTCTCTCACATCCTCTGCTGGGGCTTTCAGCGTTAATTTCTGACCTTTACAGTAGTTTCTTCAAGACAGGAAGAAGTAGACGAAATATATTTTATATAAATTGGGAATGATGGGAGTAGCATACTGTGAGTAACAATGGAGGGCAAAAATCCCCAAAAGACAGCAGACATCTTTTTGTTTGATGGAGGGATTGATTTCACCTTTTGTTTGGGGGCTGACTTAGCACCTGCTGTATGCTTCTGTTTTCCCTCCGCACACACAGGCAGATAGAACAGTGATGGCATGCTGTGGGCCAGAACAAAACATGATTATTCTCCATAGGGAGCTCAAAGTCATATTCTGGAGACGAAACAGTGAATGGCCAATGAGAATCCTGACCCAGATGCAGAGAGAAGGAATGTGATTCTCCGATTCTTCCTGAGAAGCATTTCACAGACAGTAGATAGTCTCAGTCTACTCAGATCGTTAGGACTTTTTTGGAGAAGGCAGAGAATAGACTCCTGGAAAAACAAAAGGCTAAAAGTGTTAGTCTGGGCTAACATGGTTGGGATGACCAAGGGTGACCTGAGTGACCATATCTAGGAATGAAAAAGAAAAAGAAAAACAAAGCAACACAAAAGCTGGGAGAGAGGCAGAACCTAGAGATGGACAAGGGGCCGAAGTAGGGGCACTGGCCCAGAGATGCAGGATTCTCAGAGGGAGGAAGACGGCTGCGGAGACCCCATGAGGTGCCCAACTAGTGCAGGTCGCATTTTTTATTGGGGCCCCCATGGTCTTGGGCTTGGCATCAGCCAGCGTCCTGTATGCCAGAAATGCAAAGTGTAAGTCGGGGGGGGGGGCACGTAGTTTCTGTGGGAACCTGTGCCCGTCAGTGGTGGGAGGAATTTGACTTCAAGAGCAGAAGGGTGGAGCCAGCCCAGAGACGCACTGGCTCTTGGGCCAGAGGAAACCCACCAGCATTCCTTCATATCCACAAAGTTGGGGATTAATCCAAGGAGTTGAGATGTGGCCATGAGCCCAGTGGAAAGTGCCCAGTCTGCCTTCCTTTGCAGGTGGAATTGTGCAGGAAGACCACCTGCAGTTCTAGGGGGACGTGCTTTTGGTGCCTGGAAGCTTTCTTAGGGTGGTTCTTGCTCTGAGCGTGTGCCAGGATGTGAAGGGTTGCTGTGAGGTGACCACACGGCCAGGCCTCCCCAGAGAGAAGGTTCCATTGGAGTGTGTTGGAACCTAACAGCATCCCTGCTACTTTCCTTTTATTTCTTTCTCTCCCTAATCATCCCCTTTCTTCTTGCTCTCTAAAGATATAAGAGCATAAAGTGAATAAAGTAACTTTGCAACATGTAACTAAGCTTTGAAACTGGTTTTGATGAATACTATGGAGAGTTCACTTATCTTCTTGTACCACAAGTCGAAGTATTAAGATCTGGGAAGAGATTACTACAAATTCATAGGATTATCTCATGTTGTAGAGCTGGGGTGAGCTTTACAAATGATTAGAACATTCATTCATTCAGTAAGACTTTTCCGGGTGCCCACAATGTATCAGGCAGACTTCTGGGCCTGGGGAGTGGGGGGGGGGGGGCAAGTGACCTGTCCATGGGGGGTGAGGAGGGGCGAGTGACCTGTCCATGGAACTGCTTCTTGGTGGCAGAGGTGGGAATCCCACCCCCATAACTGTACCACCTTCACAATCTTTAAATCCTTTGTTTAGCTTCCTTATTCTCATAATGCCCATGTCAAAGTAACAAATACCCAAGTGGCAAACAAAATGGTATAATTCTTTTCAGAGGAAGAGATTTGATTTTTTTAGTAAAATTTAACCACTAAGGTTAACAAATCTGTCTTGGGTTTAATATTGGAGTTAATAGTCTGGAACTAATACGCTTTATTTATCAGTAGAAAATGTCTTAGGTTAGAGTGACCCTCCCCCCTTTTTTATACCATAGGCCTAATTTTGTTAATCTACCTTTTCTGAAAAGAATTGGTGTAACAGACTATAAATTCTCTAATAACCTAAGCCCCTGTGGACTTCCCTCTCATGTTTTTACAACCTCTGTGACAAGCCAGAGAGGTTTGTCAAATAATGAAACCAAGGGCATCCACAGGCTGACCCTGACCTCCCCCTCGAACAGGCGGGCACTGCCAGAAGTTGGCCAAAGCCCGGCCTCTCTGCACGTTTGCTTCACTGATTAAGTTCTTACACCTGTTATAATAACCACATTGTATTTGTCAACCTCTTGGAACCCTTTGAGTGCCTTTCTGGGATCCCATGATATGGGGCAGCCACTGTGATGAGGCATTTTGGTTACTGTTACTTACCCATCTTCTGGGATTCTCCTGGTCTGTTGATTCTTTCCCATTCCCAGTTTTAAACTTTATCATCTCTTCTAGACCCTCCAGACTTCTTCCCCATCCTCCTTCTCAGCTGAACCTACCAGAAGATAGCTTACAAGTGCTCCCCCGGCACACCACTGGTATCTGCATTGCCAAGTGCTCAGCCCATCCCCACCTGTAACCTTGACCTAACCACAGGCACCTGCCTCCTGTCTGCACGCAGTGTAAAGAAACAGCAGGTGAACTCACTTACTTGCAGCAAAACCCTCCTCTCGCCCCTAAATGTTCATTTCCTATCCTGTACTAGATGAAGCACACAAAGCTCTGATTTCTACCCCTGAACGTGACAACTTACCTCAAGTCCATGTCTCCTGCTGGGTCCTGTCTGGCTTCTGTTCCCCTTTTGAGCTTCAGAGCTGTCTACCTGTGGAATGTCTCCCCTTCTCTGTAACCCTATCCCTGTGCTTACTCCCTGAAGCCCCTTGCCAAGGTCATGGTGACTTCCAGCTTGCTCAGTCCTGTGGTTATTTCTCAGGCCTCCTGTTCCTTCACGTGCCAGCAGCATTTGCACAGCTGATTACTTTTTCCCCCGGACAGACCTCCGTGCACAGCTGGGAGCGGCCAGCCCATCCTCCTGCTTCTTTCTCCCTCCCAGGCTTCTTGGCTGGTTCCCCTCTCCTCCCTGACTGGCCCTCCCCTTCTGTGTCTGCGCTCCTCCCCTCCATGTTTCATCCCATCACAGGGTTGTAAATGTCCTCCGAGACGTGTCCCCAGAGCAGGAGCGTCTGCTGCACTTCTCACATGGCTCATAGCCCTCAGCTTCAGCCTGAGCTTCCCCGCATCTGAATCTTGATTCCCCCCCAAACACAAAACAAAAACTCCTCCCTATCCACCGCCTTCCTAGTTCCTGCAGCAGAGCAGGCGAGACCCGTGGAGCTGTCCTTTACCCTGTCTGTCATATGCCCGGACCCCCCAGCTCTGGCTGGGAGGGAGCAGCGCCTGTCCACAGGTCCAGTGGTGTTAGGCTCACGACCGCCAGTGCCTTGTGCAGACCCCACACGGAGGCATGGAGGGCTGGACGGGAGCCTGGCGGCAGTGGCCCAAACCCCTCTGCCCGGAAAGTCCCCTCTCTTCTCTGCCCCCTGGTCCCGCCCCTGTGTCAGCACATTTGCTGCCCCCTCCTCCTGGCAGACCTCCCTGCCCTGCATTCGTCCTCAGTGTCAGGCTCTCATGTACCCAGACTCAATGCTTGTGTGGAGCGTTAAGTACAGTTACTTATTCGATAGCCATCTTTCCTTCCAACGTAGACCCCACAAAGGCTGGAGTCACATCTGCGTGCCCTCCTGCGTCCCCAGCACCAGCCAAGAGCTGCACACGGCCACCTACTAACCTTCCTGAACATTTCCTCATTTCCAAATAACCACGTTTTAAAGATGAGGAAGCATATGAGCATGGCATTGGAAGTCTGATCTGATAACGTGTCTCTGGGGGAAAGCACCCCAAACAGTGTGGAGCAGCAAATGCCCAGGCCTCCACACAGGAGCCTGCCTGGAAATTTGGGCACAGTGTAAAGCCACGAGGGAAGAGTAATAGATGGGAAGGGGGCAGAAGCTGAGCCCAGATTGTGCCCGAGAAGATGGGGGGATTGGAGCAGGGAGGATGGGAGTGGGTCACGTGAGGGAAGCAGGTGGCCTCGCCTGGCCCAGATCACAGGCCACGGGGCTCATCAACCCAACTCTAAGGTTTAGCCAGCACGTAGTCCGCCCTGCAAAGCAGTTTTGGAAGTTTTTCTGGATGGCTGTCAAAGCTGTTGTCATCACATGAGGATGAGGAAGTGCACAAACTCATCCTAGAAAAAGTGCTCTGGAGGGTGGAGTAGGCGCTTCCAGGGTGACCGTAGTGATGTTCAGCAGTGAGGATGAGGTCACAGACTGCCAGCCCTGTACACGGTCTGCTTCCCACCTGCTCCCCACTGCACTGTGGACAGCACACATGTCCTCTGTGTGAGCAGACTCAGCCGCTCTGCTCAGGGGGGTGGTCTGCACTGCCAGGTGGACCCTGAGTGACACCCTCGCTTCTGCCTTTGGGAAGGGACCTGGGATGAGCCTTAGAAGAGGTTTGGTGAACCCCATGGCCTGTGCTCTGAGCCAGCCGAGGCTGCTTGCATCCTTCACGGGACCCGCTCCTGTCCGCCCAGCTCCCAGCATCTCCAGGTCCAGGCAGGCCTGGGGCTCACGGGCAGAGCTGCTCGCTGGGCCCATTAGCTGGTCGGCTAACCTGGGCAGAGCTCGGCCTCATGTCCCCACTTCCCCCCTCCTCGGGTCTCCACTCCAGTGTGAGTGTGGTGACGGGCCGGACCGCACCTCTCCTCTGTCTGTGTGTCTACACTCACCCTCGTTCATGCAGCTGCTTGTTAGGAGAGCGCCCTCTGCGTCTCTGGGACACTGCACTGGGGAGACTGTCAAATTGAAGAAAATTGCTTCTTTTGAATGTAGGGAAATACCAGCTGGCTGGGTAATACTGGGAAAGTGTGTGTTTGAGAAGGTAAAATTGGAGTTGGGGCACAGGGCTCAAAGCATCTTGATTTCCATACGTGCTTTTCCTCTACTCTTTTGTTTTTTGACAAAACCAGATGGGTTGTTTTTTAACAAAGCTTATGGGGTTAGATGGAGAAGGAATTCAAGTTTAAAATACTTTAAGTTTTTCTATTGCTTTGTAGAGGCCACATTTTGCAGCCAAAACCATTAAGGCTTGGAATCTTAGAGAGTAAAAATGTTCCCTACGGGCCTTTGGTGTAATGGCCTGCACACGTCAGCCGGCCAAGGGGAATCTCGAGGCATGTCCAGAATGGGCAGGTTGCAAAAGAGGGAAAACTTTCTTCAGGGGCCCCATGAGTGTCTGGAGATAATAATAGTGATGGTTTGAAGTAGTACATAAAATACATGTTGAAGTACATCATGGTGCCTTACTAAAGCCCTCACAAATAAACAAAATGCAATTACTGTACACGTTTGTGTAAACTACCAGTTTGTTTTCCCTCTTTGGTTGTCATTTTGGAGATTGCACCATTCCTCAGGAGAAGAGAGCTTCAGTTTTTTGGCATCCAGAGGCCGGTGATGTATCTGACCAACGTCAGGCAGCCAGAGCGCCCCGCAGCGGCGCGTCCACGCCATCCCTACCACCCGCACTGCCGCCTCACTTCTCAGGCTCTCAAATTTCTGCCAGTGCAGTTGAGACTCTTATTTGCGTATTTCCTCAGATAGGAAGAAGTTCAAGAGCCAGTAGCATTTAGTGCCACAGCAACTGAAGCAATATCGGCAACAGTCACAGAAATGATAGGTCACACTGAATACCTGTTAGTTCATCCCCGTCCTCACTGAAACCTGGGAAGGTGCGAATTTTTAGAAAAAATTTTTACTTTAGAAACTAGGAAACTATGACTCAAAGAAATTAAATCCCACCTTCAAAGTTACCAAGACAGCTCTAGACAACCTGCCCTCCCCTCCCCCCACCCCACCCCCACTCTGGACCGTGACCTCTACTGGCTTATCCTTGACCATCTCGAGTTCTATAGTAGCTTTGTGCCTTTATCTCTCTTCTCTTTTTCTGAACATGCTTTTGATTAATACTTTTGTTCTTCAAAAAGTCACAGTCATCCTTTATGACTTGATCAGAAATAAATAGTCTCTGGATTTTCCAAATTGGAATTAGTTGCTCACTCCCACACGTGGCAATAGGACTCTATAAAATTTCAATCAGAGCCTCAGCATGAGAACCAGCTAGGGTTAGCCAGCCCCAGGGAGGGCAGCCGCTCTGCAAGCTAACGGGCTTCCTCAGTCAGCACAAGCAGAGGCAAGCTCTGGGCAGGGCCGGCAGAGGCCCTCACACTACCCTGTCCCTGTCCAGAGGTGCTGAAGGTCCTCTGCAGGGAGGGCATAGGGGACTCTTTGTTCCCCTGGATGATGGCATCACGCCTGGCCCTATTGCTGATACTGTTTAATTCATGATTTGGAGACTCAAGTCTCTGCAGGCTCAACTGGGCCAACACTCTTCCAGCAAAGAGAAACATATTTGGGCTCTTTGAATGACTTTTCCTTTGGCAAATGTTTCTTTCTTCACTGGGAAATTAAAATACAGCTTCTATCTTTGCTGAATCTAATTCAAACCCTGGCCAAGACTAAAATTCCATTTCAACTTTGTTTACAGTATAAAGGGATAGGCTTTTCTTGCGTTCTTTCCTTTTTACAAATAAATAAATAGAGAGAGAGTATATATTTTGTGTGCATATACACCTATGTAGGTATACATAGATGTATTTTTTTCTCAAGAAAAGGGATCTCAAGTGATATTGGCCTATTATTTTTTCCTACTCCATGAAATAGACAGGTATTGTCCAAGACGGTATATGGTTGTTTCCAAGGCAGTCTGGATGGTGAAGGAGCTTTCCTGAGGACCCCACAGTACTCAAGGCCTCCACTTTCCTAGCCAGTACAGCAGATGATGGACACACTGGGAAGCATGCCTTGCGGGAGGTCTGCCTGGCGATGCAGCCCAGCCCAGAAACGTCTCTCCCTGGGCAGCCCATACACTAGGATTCACAAGTTTGTTTCATTTTGCCTTTATGCAAATCTGTACAGCCCAAGAACCCCGCCGAGTCTCAGTAGCCATTGTCCCCAGGGTGAGATTTCCCCACATCCCCCTTCTAGAGTAGCCTCTGCCAGCACGTAAGGAAGGTCCATTTGTTAGGGACTCTGCATCCCTCAACGCAGTGACCCTCACGTGAGCACTGATGGTATCCTTTGTCGTCTCAATTACATGACTGCACGTAGTCCTTAACCACGGCAACCTGCTAGAGCCTAATTAATTACCATTGACATCTTCTCACACATTGATCACCTTCTAAATTGATAAGAAAGTCTCCCTTGATCTCTCCCGTAATTGAACACGGCCTCCTATGACTCTTCCATCTTCTGTCTCCACCGCATCCCCCCGTGTGCAGGTGCCGGCTTCCGTCTCTGCCGTGCTCTTCACAGCGAGCTGCTCGGGGCCATAGGTGTGATGTAGTAATTATCACTTCTCCCTCGTAGGCCAGCGTGTGTGGCGTGTAACAGGGTCTAAATAAACACGAACAGAACGCATGACTCAGTGAGTGGACAAATCGAGTCTCCGTGGGAGGGGACTGAGGATAACTGAATTTCTGGTTGGTTGCGGGATAACCAGGTTCTTCGTTGACTATAACTCTTGGCATTTAACAAATAATACACACACTCAGAATGAAAAGCCCGTACCTGATTCTTGCTTGAACTGGGTTCTCTGACAGATCAGGAGATGGCACCCGTGCTAGGCGTGCTCCCCGTCTTCAGTTCCACGCCTGCGGTTTACTGATTGCCTACGAGTGCTCCAGTGACGCTGCTCACATCTCTGGGTGCTTTTCCTTGGTCACACAAAACCAGCTCTTAAGGGACATGGGACGCAGCGTCCCATATAACCCAGATGTCCAGCAGTGGTCCAACTGCAGGTCAACCGGCTGGAACCCACGTCCTGTGGAAGGTCTGGTGGCCTTTTCAGCATTTTGTGTTTTATATTTTCCTGGTCTCTTCACTGTCTGAAACCCCCCTCCCTCCTCCATTCCCCATGCTGGGGCCAGCCAGACTCTGTGTCACAATTCTCTATTATCTCTACTTTGTTCCTTGTGTGGACACCATCCCCTCTCTGTTCTCCAAAATGTATACAAAATTCTTAATAGCAGACTTTTATAAAGAGGTATAGGGCAGTGGTTCTCAACCTTCCTAATGCCTTGACCCTTTAATACAATGATGTCATCACGCCGGCTACTCGTGTGCGGGCAGACCCGCCTGGAGAAGGTGTCTGGGTTCCTAAGACCATCGGAAATATGTGTTTCCTATGGGGTCGCGACCCACAGGTTGAGAACCGCTGGTCTAGGGTATTAAAAGAAGACTGTGGCCCACTGCAGATGACATGACTTGGATGTGAATAGCACAGCTTCTTCAAGCCCCACGGCAGCCTTGGAGAATTTTTCATTGGCTTTCTTTATACACCTGTTGAGGTCTTCTGAATACCACATGGCCTGATTTTCCTGCTTTTTCTTCTGTCCCAGAACGTTTCAGTAGCCCCCGCTGCCCCACACCATTGCCAACAATGACAGAGTTAGGGCTAAAGGGTATAGAAATGAATGAAAATTATTGGGCCTGGCACAGTAGCTCATGCCTGTAATCCCAGCACTTGGGAGGCCGAGCCGGGTGGTTTGCCTGAGCTCACAGATTCAAGATCAGCTTGAGCCAGGGAGAGACCTTGTCTCTAAAAATAGCTGGGCGTTGTGGCAGAAGCCTGTAGTCCCAGCTACTTGGGAGGCTGAGGCAAGAGAATCGCTTAAGCCCAGGACTTGGAGGCTGCTGTGAGCTGTGACACCAACACATTTTAACAAGAGTGACAAAGTGTGGCTCTTTCTCAAAAAAAAAAAGAAAGAAATTTCCTTCATTTCCTTCAAGCTTAATGTGACTCTGATGTGCACCTTTTAGGTGTTGTAGGGCCCTTTGTGCGGGGCTGAGGGCCGGTGTCCTCCGCTGCTTCTGCGCTGCACATTTTGCAGAAGGAGGCTATTCCGAGTACCAGGGTAGACTTTCTAACACCTGGAGGTTTATAAATGAATGAAATGAAATTCATGTTGGAGTCATCTCTCATATCTTACTGGAAGTGGTAGAAATACTTAAGAATAGAAATATTGACATCTGGATTGTTTTTTGGATGCTGAGAAGATTCTGGGTATTCAGACCCAAACCTCCCAAGCAAGGGTCAAGCTTGTATCAGAAGCTTCCCCCCAAACTCCCGGACCCCAGCCCAAACTGTCTCTTGGGTCAGTGTCTTTTCTGTCAAGACACTTTATTCATCACCTTCTTCCCTGAATATTTTGGGCTTCTATAAAATCTTCTCCCTCTAGAGAAAACAGGAGCACTCTCTTGGTCCCAGCAGCGTCACTTCAGATTAACTTGGCCACCTTGTCCGTCTCCTCTCCTGAGCCAGTGAGCCTTTCGCAACAACACACAAAAGGCCCGATGCAGGTGTTTTCCCAAACTTAAAACATGCTTCTAGGATTTCCACCCGTTACAAGGCACGGAACCAAGAAGTGAGCTGATCTTCATGACTTCTCCCAGATCACACCCTTGCACAGAGCTTTCATCTTCACCAAAAGTGGGCACGGACAGAACACACCACAGGTGTTAAAAGTGACAGAATGCTTCTTGTTAACACAAATTGTATGCATCAGGGTACCTCGAACCAGAGAGGTTCAGCCACTTGCCCCAGGCCACACAGCTAGGAATGACAGAATTAGTCTTTATTCTGAAAATGTCTTCTGAGGATTCTGAAAACTTGCTCAAAGATCAGTGGAAAGTTTCTGTTCACTTAATACAAGGGCACCAATGTAGTCATCGTGGGGTTGTCCTTGATGTGCACAGGAAATCCAGAAGGAGCGTGAAGGATGAGACGACACCCCGGCGTTTCTGTCCCCCTGGTGCTCTCTGGATTGTCCCAGCTCATGGGTGCACCCATGGCCACATCCAGAGCACCCCCACCTTGTCACTAGTCCTTTGTGAGCCTGGAATCCTGAAGGTCACAGCAGAGGTGCTGTGGGGTAAGGGACAGGCTTGTCAGCATCCGCCGTGGACCTCTGAGGCTTTGCAGGGCAGCCAGGTGGAGTGTGACCATGCTCTCCCCCCAGATGCTATTTACTTATTGTTGCTGTTGCTCACTTTACCGTTAGTTTCTCAGCCTCATCTCGAACTCCCTTGGGTGCAGAATACTTTAACGCAATCAGGATCTGCAAAGATGAATTCCTGAGAAATAAAGGAATAGGCCTGCAAAAAAAAAAAAAAAAAAGAACAACAACAACAAAAAAACACTGTTGCTAGAGAATTATTTGGAGACTTTAAAAAGAACTGTTTCATATTCTTATGTTTTTAATCTGACACTTTGCTGGTAGATTTTCTGAGCAGCCACACTTGCTCCTTGGGGGTTGAAGATGAGAACTGCAACGGGCAGATTTGTCCAGAGCTGGCTCACCTGTGCCTGGGTCTCCCCATGGTCACGTGCTTTACAGTGTGACAGCGGAGAGCAGGGACGCGCCTCTAGAAGCCATTTTCATTATTTGATATTATGTGTAAGTTGCCTGAGTAATGAGCCATGTCTGACTACACTGTAAATCCCCATTAGTCCCAAGCCTGTGAATACGCCATGCGATGCCCTGGGAGACAAGGGGTGTGTGTGACGGTCACTCCTGAGAACCCCCCTTCCTGGCAGAAATCAGAGGCCTAACTGGCAGCATGCTGTCATCCCAACCTGCCACCGATGTTTTCTTTCCCCACTTTCTTCTCAGTGACATCTTCTGTTAAAATTGGTTTTTATTGGACATAAAGTATTTATGTTCATCCTTAAACCAAGTGGTTGGGTTTTAAAAACTCAATGTTGGGTTAAGATCTCCTAATAAATTAGGTTAAACAAACAAAAAGCGGATTGGAAACAAAATTAGAGCCTGCTAATTTGCCAGCTGACAGGCGTTGGAAACAACGATCACATTCATTCGCCCTCCCTGCTTTCCTCTGTGAGCCAGGAAAAGCCTGCCTTCCTGTTCGCTCAGGTCCGGCAGACATGCCGGGAAAAATCATCCGTGCCTAAGAAAAGACACAACATATCAAAGGCTGTTTCACTGTGCGTCTCAAATAAATTCATTGCCCCGTTTTATTCTTCCCATCATCTTCCTTTGTCATTAAGCCTCGAAGCTGTCCAGCATCTTCGACAAAGTTTAAAAGAAGAACAAAGCTCCGCCCCAACCCTTTGCCACCCACCTGATGTACATATTGAAAAACGGGAGAGCCAGGACTGGACCGGGAAGCAAGGTCGTCCTCCGGCTCTCATGGTCCGGCTCCAGTTTTCAGCCGATGCCACGGACTGTGGTCTTAGAATATATCTTCCAGGTGTGTCAGGAATGACCAGGGCACGAGGAGGAGGATTTTAATTGGGGGCTCCTAAGTAGAATTTTGCCAGAGCCCTTGCTCTGCTTGCCCATACCCTTTGGAGGTTGTGTATCTTTTCATGACTTCTCTTCCAGTGTAGCGACTGGGTCTCTTGAAGGGATTTCTGTCCAACCTCGGTAGCCCAAGGATTCAGTCATGGCACCAAACAAGACCGGGTTCCCGAGACACGCAGACAAGTAAAGGGACGTCCTTAGACCATCTCCTTCACTCTGAATATCATTAGGGGTCTTCTAGGTGCCTGAAATCCCCATTTGTTGAACCATTTAGGATCACAAAGGCATACAAGACATGCTTTGTGCCTGGTACACAGAATATAAGGCCTATTTTAGATGTTAACTTGTTTGTTCTTGTGTGTTTGATTATGTGTGTAGTGTCCACACACCTAAGAACCCAGTGACTGCTGGTCCAGTGAACACATGGGTGAGCACGGCACTTGGTTCCAGAAAGGGTCTGGGGCAGATCAGTGCAAACACGAGGTGGCAATACATGATCCCAGCAACTACAGGGAAAAGGCAATAGGAAGGGGAGCACCGTGCCCACAGGACATGAGGGGTCTCCATTAGATCCAAGGGAATGAAGTGCTGTGAGCTAGAGCGGCCGAGGCACCTGCCCCTGACCTCGCCTCCGCCGTCTTCCCGGAGCTCACCTCACCCTCCCTTTCATCCTGCTGGTCTCTGTTCTGGCTGGACACCGCACCAGCCGCCATACTCTCATTAGCTCATTTGACGTTCACGGCCATTCTTTGTGGCTGGTAGCATCTCCATTTTACATATGAGGAGACCAAACCTTACAACGGTTCATGAGTCATCCCAAGTGTCATGACTGGTGTCATTGCCGAGGAGATGTGACTTCAGGCTCATCTGTCTACAGAAATCTGTGATACAAACCCTGTCCCTGTGCCGCCACAAGGCAGTGGTTCTTTAATCCAGGGTAGAGCTCTTGTTTTTGTTTTCCCTTTTCCCTCTGCATCTGAGAATTTGTTCTGAAGATCAGCTGTAAAATCCCATTTAAGTGTCGAGAGTTATTTTAGACTAGCCCAGAACGAAGATGTGACTCAGAATAGAAAACCAGCCACTTGAAATCCATTGAGCCCTCATGCCCATCTTCTTCTTCTTCTTTTTTTTTTTTTTTGGTGTGTGTGTAGAGACAGAGTCTCACTTTATCGCCCTCGGTAGAGTGCCGTGGTGTCACACAGCTCACAGCAACCTCCAACTCCTGGGCTTAGGCGATTCTCTTGCCTCAGCCTCCCGAGTAGCTGGGACTATAGGCGCCGCCACAACGCCCAGCTATTTTTTGTTGCAGCTTGGCCGGGGCTGGGTTTGAACCCGCCACCCTTGGTATATGGGGCCAACACCCTACCCACTGAGCCACAGGTGCTGCCCCATATCCATCTTCTTTTTTTTTTTGTACAAAAGCTCTTTATTGGCGGGGGATGTTGCAGAGCAGCATTAAGGAGGAGGGGAGAGAGAGAAAGGGGGGGGAGAGAGGACACAGAAGTGGATAGATATGGAGGAGAGGGGGGCAGAGAGAGAAAAAGAGCTTATCCATCTTCTTAAACAAAGGCCAGTGACCTCCATCTGCAGGGTAACCCTGACATTGCATTAGAAGGTAGTGTGTCCTCTGTAACTAGAACTGATGAGCACACCCTAGAAATCAGTACAGAGTTGGCTATGGGAGGCCATCAGATAAGGGTGGTGACCCCCGTGTCTGTGGCAAGAGTGGGTAGGACACAGAACCAGATGTTCCTCTGGTGCTTTGGCATCAAGTATGACTTTAGTGAATTCTGTTGGATAAGGGTCATTTTACAAGTGAACACAATGATGATAGGAATACCATTCTCAGTCCATACTGTGGTGCCATCTGTAAACACAGAACTGCAACTCCCCAAGTTTGGTGAAAGGTGGACCCTGGGCAGGTGTGCCCATGGGAAGCCTCACGGGAAATTGTATTCAATTGATGTAAACGATAGAGGCTTCACAGCCCATAGTTTCATTTAAAGATGTAGACAGTAGAACCAAAATATTTATATTTATTTTGTTTTGAAATAGTTTCATCTTTATCTTTTGACTTCCCAGAGATACAAAATAGTTATACTATGATGACAATCATCTCACGTCAATGAAAACACAGCGCAATGATACAGGATCTTACTACTTCTCAGAAATTAAAGTTCCTGGAATCATCCTTTTATACTGTTGCCTTGTTATTGGGCTTTCTTGAACTGTGCAAAAAGTTGTGATTTTTAAAATAATTCAGGGGCAGGGAGTCCATGTCTAGAATTCCGTATAGATCATACTGTGATTGGTAAGCCTCTGTATAGAGATGCAAGCGGGGAGTTTTGTTTGTTTTTTTGTTTTATGTGTGAGTAATATGTGTCATGGATCTGTAAAAACCATCCAAATTTGTAAGTCCCTTCCAATATGGGCTTCCCTTCCTGGGCTTCTCTGAAAATTGTAGACTGTGAGATAAGCCAAAAAGCGTGAGGACCGTTTGATAGAGCTGCTACGTTGCTTAGATGGAAAGAGTGAGGTAACTGGCCATATATATATATATGTTTTTTGGTGTTGCTTCTTCCTTATTAAAAGATATATCATTTGTAAGCATCAGTAGTCTAACATTAGTAAACAAACTTACTGTAATGCATTACACAAATGGTCTTTACACCCTAAGATCTTAAAATCTAACATGAATAGATTCTTAAAATTTTCTTTCTCTCTGAATTTTGGGTAAAATTCAGATGCCTTCATTTCCTAGTAACTTCCTCTAAGAAATTGAAAAATATTCTCTTCTTATTCCAAGCACTGCATTGTCATTTTGCTGATACCTCATTGACAAGAGTCTTGTGATTCCCAACTCTGTTTTTTCCATCACTTTGCCTCATCCGAGTCAATCAAATTCATTCATTCATTCAAATGAAAAAATAGTATAAAGATAAATAAAACATAAACCTTGCCCTGAGGCACTTGTAGATTAGGAGGAAATTCAGATAAATAGTTAAATGACCTACATAGGGACATGAGTACTTTCCCAAGGCACAGGCAGAGAGGAGAGAGAGTACATTGACATGGCAGCTCTCACACTGGGATCTCAGGGAAAGTACCAGGGAGGTGACATTTCAACCAAGGTGACATTTGAACAAGATGACATTGGAACCAAGGTAGTCTTTGAACATCACTAGGATTTTCCCAATTATTATAGAAATGGTGGTATGGGGATAGAAGCAGGGAATTTTTTAAATACTGAAGACAAAAGGATAGGAAAGGAGTTATGGCACATCCTGAAACTGATGGGAACATGTCTGCGCCTGGATCTTCGGGAGACAGGTAGGGACCGAGGTCATGACCGTGGGCTGGAGCAGACCCTGAGGCCTTTCTGTAGGGCCACCCTCTGAGCAGCAGGTGTGCAATGGGAGGGGGTCTCTGATGGTGAGACCAGCCCTGTTTTCTTTCTTGGAGGTTGAGGGCAAAGTGTAGACAGTGGGCAAGGAGTAGGACCCATACACGTTTTAGGAGCGACTTCCTACATACACGTGCTTTGCAGGACACAGGGCCAGTAAGAAGGCCTGGGGCAAGGCTGCTCCTGTTAGCTCAGCAGCTGGCAGGGATGACGAGTCACGTGCACAAACAGCCCTGTATGTCCCTGGTGCAGAGAGGGCAACATTTGAAACAGCAGCACTTAGCAAGGACTCATCCAACTGTGCTCCGTGGCCTCCGTTAATGAACATTGTGTAAACACCGGCGCGAGGGAGCGGCCCGTCTCCCCGCAGCTCTGCAGTGCGGAATATGCAATCCAGCTGCATCTTTGTAACGGCTGATTACTGGGCAAAGTCTTAAATTTTCCTAAAGAAGAATCTCCTAAGAGTTGGAGATTTCACAAATATTATGTATCTTAATTTTTAATGAGATGCCCACGGTAAGTTTTTAAGATTTCTTTTCCTCTCTGGAATACTGGACTTAATTTATTTCAGGAAAAGTACAAATGCACTAAATATAATCCTTTTTCTCAGAATCTGAGCCTGGAAATCTCTTTCTAGAAGGAATGAATTAAATTTTGAAAAGCAGAGTGAAGATGTTATGAACATTAAAGCTATAAGAATCCACTTAACATAATTAATTTGACTCAGAGGAGAGCGAGGTGAGCCCAGAGACTTGGGATTTTTACTATATGGGAGTATCCCATTACCAAGAATCACATATTTATCCCATACTTTTTGGCACTTTTTATGAGAGGGTAAATGTCCCCTGAGCATGCAGAATGGTGAGCACGTGTAGATACACTGAGCGGGAAAGCCGAGCTCATTTGAACCTTGGTATGCGGCATCGGTGACTCCGGCACATTTGTGAGGGCCTCTTTACACAGAGAGGACTCCACATCTGATCCGATTTACCATCCAGTGTTCTAGGGAGCAAACAACAACAGAACCGCTGGGAAACAGAACCGAGGCCTTCCATAATGTCCCTTCAGGATGCAGAAGTGCACACCTCTCACCGTCACCTATAGGTGCTCAGTGAAGACCAAGCTTCCGTGATGACAGCTAAAAAATTCTGGGTCTGTTTTTATTGTTTAGCCTAAATTTCATTTAGATAATATAAAGGAGGACTTGTCCCGTCTTCCAGGAGGCCACGTTCTGGTCCATTCTTCACGTAGCCTTGTATTGAGGATTGCAGCCCCCAACCCCAATCCACATCAGGCCTGGCCAAGGGGGTTTTGTCAGCGCTCAGAGCCTGAGAGAGCTGGGAATCACCTTTGTGACCTCCAGTTCCATCTCTCCCTTAGCCAACTAGAAAATCAAAACCTTTCCAGGAAGCTGCCCACTGAGGGCCTCTTCTAATTTGAACCCTACCTTCAGGGAGACATTTTCAACCTGGAGTAGAGACTGAACCAGGGAGGAGCTATGTCCGTCTTCAAGAGCAGGATGAGGAGAGACTAAGATTGTCACCCACAGAAAGATATCCACAGTATTATATTGAATGAAAAAAAGAAAATAGCGTCTGTATGTGCCCATCTTTCTTACAAAGGAACTACATCTCTGCATAGGCTTTGGGAAAACTTCGGAAGAGAAGAAAGTGCTCATTAACATTTACCTCCTAGGATTAGGATTAGTGCACTTTTATTCCTCTGTAAGTTTCATGTCCTCATACATGGTATCCCTGGTGATGGACTCACCTCCTTCACCTTCAGGCCCACTACGCCAGGACACAGGAGTCGTCCGCGCTGCAGGACGGTGGCAGAGGGCACGTCCAGTGTCCATCACAATGATCAGAAAAAGGGAGGCCAGGAGGGTGTGAAACAGAAGGACAGGAGAGTAATTTCAGAGGCAACCTGCTTTATAGGGGTTACAAAGAACGTCTGAACTGACAGGCAGCCTACGTGAGGTTGTCACAGCTGACACAGCTCAGTGCAGAGCCTCCTGAAAATTCTGTGGTCACAAGAGTTGAGAAATCAAAAACGGAAAGGAGATTGTGCTGCTCTGCTTGCACTGAGCTAGGCGGAAGGGAGTAGAAGCCCCAATGAGGGGCTCAATCAAATGCAAAGGTTAAGTTACTCACATGCAGTGAGGGGGAGATGTGGGGCCGGGAGCTCGGGCCTCTCCTGCGGTCAGGTCATCCAACCTCAGCACTGTTGCTGGTTGGAGCAGGCAATTCTGCCTTTTAGGACAAAAATATGTCTGTGAGCACTGCAGACGCCTGTTTCAAACGGGCCAGTTTGCCTCGCCTGCCATGGGAGTGCTCCGGACCTGTGTGTGCTCCATCACTCCCAGCTGCTTGTCAGCGTCCTGAGGGCCGACGGCCAAGTCAGGACCCCGCTTGGCCATCACTTCAGTCTCTGCATTCATTTTTTCCATCTTACTAGCTTAAAACATTTTTAAATATTCCCTTGATCCTTTAGAATACCATATCTTTTCATTTATTTTAACTTTTTTATTAAAAAAGAAAATTCAATATTGTTTAAAATTAGAGAATGGCACCAGGCGTGGTGGGTGGCTCACGCCTATAATCCTAGCACTCTGGGAGGCTGAGGTGTGTGGGTTACTTGAGCTCAGGAGTTTGAGACTAGCCTGAGCAAAAGCAAGAATCTGTCTCTACTAAAAGTAGAAAAAACTAGCTGGCCATGTTGGCAGGCACCTATAATTCCAGCTACTTGGGAGGCTGAGGCAAGAGGATTGCTTGAGCCCAAGATTTTGAGGTTGCTGTGAGTTTGAGTTTGAGGTTGCTGTGAGGTAGATGCTATGACGCTCTACCCAAGGTCACAGGTGAGACTGTGCCTCAGAGCCCCTGAGGATTCCATCCACCCTCATTTCCTCTCTTTCGTTTCCAGCAGGGAGAATGGAGGAGCAGAGACCTCAGCATTCCTCCCCATGTAGTACGGTCTCTAGTTCTAGTATTAGAATCCCTTGGCCAAGTAGGCAGAGTTAAAAGCTTGTCCTTTGGCGTATGTGTTCTTGTATTTGCTTATTCAACAAATATTTACTGAGCATCTTCTCCATGTCAGGCCAGGGTTCTCGCAAGGAAACTGAGAAAGGCCGTACTTCTGAGTCGGTGGGCGGCGATCCCAGTCCCGGTTCTGCTCTCACCACCTGAGCCCCGGCCACCTCTCAGTCCTCAGTCGCCATCCACATGATGTGCTTATGATCACGTTTTTTCTTATGTCATTGTTAAGACGAGATGAGATCACTTAAGTGAAAGAAGTTTGGAAACAAACACACAACTTTGGCCATTATAAATTATTATTATTATTATCATTATTATTATTATTATTATTATTATTATTAGCATCATTATAAATGATAATAAATGATTACAGGGCTTACTTTGGAATCTGGTAACTAAGCATTTGTAAGCTAAGCATCTGATCAACTCCAACAACAAAATACATCTGAATAAAGAAGCATTTCAGGATACCTGTGGGACCCATAGCCGCAACATTTACGATCAGAATCATATTCAGTAGAGCCTCCATAGCCGACCGCCTCCTTATGCCGACGACCTCCTTAACTTGACCTAATTTCCTTAGACCGGACATGCCCCACCAGGTGTGGATCAGCAGGAACCACCTCCAAAACCACTTGGATTTGTTTGATACAGTCCCTTGGGTGGCCAACTTATAGAGGTTCTACTGTTATTTGTGAAAAGCTTCCACGAATGTTTGGTTTTTTGGAAAGGAAATGGAAACTTACAGATGCTTTGAAACTTAATGAGTTGATGCATCTGTTTGCACTGAAGGACTGGGTAAAAAAACCAATGTTCCTGAATATGGATAAATGATATAAACAATAAAATATCATTTTAGCAGAATTATCCCTGCTCGCTAACATGATTAATTCAGAAATGTGTCTTTAGTAGACCTATAGTCACTATATGTTTTTTTTCTTTTTTTCTATTTATTTTGAATTAATCTGAGGGTACAAATATTTAGGTTATACTGTTTTGAATTCCAAGGTAAAGTTCAAGTTGTAGTTGAGCCTTTCATCCAGGGGTGCTGAACACCCTCACATGGCACATTAGGTGAGATCCTGCCAACTGTCCTCCCACCTCCCCCTTACTAGATTGTATTTCTGTTTTATCATTATGGAGAATTCTTAAAGAACTCACTATTATTTTTAATTAGTTTTCTTAATAGTCTTTAGTGTGAGCATTTTATCAAACAGTGCCCTCCAGTGGCTAAAGATACACTTGACAATGACAATATCCATGCTATTTTTAGTCTAGCTGGAGAATGGATTGTAAGGCTGGCATTTAAAGAGATTTATGATCTTGCAGCAGATGTATATATCGTATATGTGTAGCAAATAAGCATGAAGACAGATATGGTCTGGCTTGTTAACTAGGTGTATGATTTCCTGATCACTGACCTATTAATTCACTTATTAATATATAATATTACCCTGAGTGTAAATTTAGCTGCCTGTCATTTATAATAACATTAGCGATATGACATATGATCATCTGAGCAAGAGCACTGCTTTCTGCCAAAGCTAAGAGCCTCAATAATTATTTTTAAAATGTGGTTAGGTGTGATTTGAAAGAGATATGAGTACAGGAATAGATAAGTCAAAGGATCAACGTATGGGACCTAATTTTTATGAGAAATTACTCTTGCCTCATCCTTCTTTTTTGTCCAACAGATCATTACAGCCCACAAGCCTCAATATCATATTTCTCAAAATGAAAATTAAATAATGCCTCTCAAAATAGCCTTCCTTAACTAAAAATATTCAAGTTTATCTGTAAAGATTAAGGCAACTTTTGTTTAAAAAGAGAAGTTAGTAAGTAGAAAATATACACTATTTTTTTTTTGACTGTGGAATTTTATTAAAATGAAATGTATTTGAAACTTGGAGTATTAAACTTTGGAGTTTTAACCCTCAGTCACGCCTTACCTGGCATGTGGCTGTCTGGGACCACCCGGTCACAGCTACTGTATTGAAGGTAACTCAGACCTGGGGGAACTAGGACCATGAATGTTTGGTGAGTCAAATTGAGGGAAATTTCTACTTTGCAGTTGCAGAGTCAGAACTAGAAGACTGTGCCTTTGGCTACCAGCAGGGCATTGTTTACACCATGCTCCGGACCGCAGCCTCTGAGACGTCCAAACAGTGTCATCTCGTCAGAGGTGTCTAACTCAGATTTACGGGACTCCAGAGCTTGGGGGATTGCCCTGTAGCCCAGCAGACTCCCCTCTCCATGCTAATCCTGGGTTGGAGTTCATTCTGAAAGACTTTTTAAAGTGAATCTTTTATTTTAGGGTAGATTTACATATACAGAAAAGTTGTGATGATGTTCAGAGAACTCCCATACGCCCCTGCCCAGTTCCCTATTGTCATCATCTCATAATACATAGTAGGGTACACTTGTCACAATTAATGAAGCAATGTGGCTATGTTGTTATTGGCTGAAGGCTGTACTTCCTTCAGATGGCGTCACTTGTACCCAATGCCCTTTCACTCCCCCAGGACGCTACGTTGCATTTAGTTGGCAGGTCTCCTTGGGCCCCTCCTGCTGTGACAGCTTCTCAGATGCTCCTGTTCCTTACTGTTGGTGACCTTGACAAAAGGTAATTTGAGGAGTGTGGGTCAAGTCTTTGTAGGACAATCCTCAGCTGCATACTTTCTTATTTTTTCCTCATGATTAGACTGCAGTTATAGGGTTTAAGAAGAAGGCTACAGAAGTAGAATGCTGTTCTCATCACACATGCTTTCAGCCTGACTCCAGATTGTTGGTCTTGACCTTGATCACCTGGTGAGGTCATACTCATCAGGCTTCTGTACTGGAAGTTGCTTTTTTACCTTTTGTTCCCCCACTGCACTCATTGGAGGGAAGTCACTGTGCACCACACGCTTAGAGAGTAGAAGGTTATGTTCTATCTCTTTTAGAGCAGGACATCTGAGTAAATTATACAGAATTCTTTTGCATGAAAGATTGGTCTGTTCTCCCCCACTTATTTATTTAGTTAGCCATTTATTTTCATCAGTGTAAGTTTGCAGATATTTGTGTTATACTTTGTTATTGTTCAGTACTACAATTTTGGGTCATCAATTGCTTCCTGCCTTATCCTTTGAGAACTCTCTCAGTTGACTCTGGTGGTGTTGGACATGCCCCCAAGATTGTGGATTCTTTATTTCCCTCCTCTCCCCTCCCCTCCTTTCATTCCCTTCCCTTCATTTTTGAGCACTTTCTGACACTGCAAGATGCTCCAGGCTCATCTTATATTTTCCCTTCCCGTACCCTAGAATTAGCCACTTTCCCAAGCATTATTTACATCATCTGTTTTCTTTCAGAATGTCTAGTTTTTGTGTTTATTATTGAAAGTGGGATAATAAAGTCTCTTAAAAATGTGGTTGAATTATCTAGTTCTTTCTTCAACTATTTCAATGTTTACTTCATGTATTTTAGTACCCTGTTGTTAGGCACCTGAATATTTATAATTTTTTTTTTTTATGAATTGACTCTGTTACCATTATAAATATCCTTCTTTGTCTCTAATAACAGTTTTTTTAATTTAAAGATAATTTTGTCTGATATTACTATAACCAACCCAGCTCTCTTTCGGTTAGTTGTGTATAGTAATATCTGTTTCTAGTCTATTAATTTCAACTTATTTGTATCTTTTGTATAAACTGTCACTCGTGGATTGTATATAGATGTAATATGTCTTCTGATCCATTTGTTCAACCTTTCTCTTTTTGTCTAAGCCTTTAATTCATTTATATTTAATATTATAATGTAGAATTTATGCCTTTCATTTGCTGTTTTTTATATATCCTCTGTATTTCTGTTTTTATATTTTTCCACTATTCTCTCCTTTTGTGTTAAAAAGTTATGTTCAGGGCATGACTTTGTTTGCTGATTTTATTATGCTTTAAAAATTTTGTTTTAGTTATTTCTCTGGAGATTACAAATAACATGTTAATTTATAGCAATCTAATTCAGATCAATATCCACTTAATCTCAGTAGTATACAAAGCTTTGTTCTCTGGCTCCTCCTCTTTTTTCTGCTGTTATTGTCATATAATTTACAGCTTCATGAATGCTAATCCTACCAACATAGTTCTGTAATTATTGCTTTATGTATTTGTCTTTTAAATCATATAGGAAAAAAAGTGGTACACACAAAAACACATTTGCACCATCTTTTATATTTATCCATATGGTTATCTTTAGTGATGTGCCTTTATTCTTCCTGAGGAATAGAGTTAATTTCTAGTAACCTTTTATTTCAGACTGAAAGACTTCTCTTATTAATTCTTATAAGGCAGGTCTTCTAGCAATCAACCCAGTTTTTACCTGGAAATGTCTTAATTTTTTGAAAGGTCACTTCTGAATGATATATGTATATGTATGTATATATAAATTTTTTTTTTTTTTTGCAGTTTTTGGCCTGGGCGGGGTTTGAACCTGCCACCTCTGGCATATGGGGCTGGTGCCCTACTCCTTTGAGCCACAGGTGGTGCCCCTGCATGATAAGTTTTTGAATATCTGATTCTTTGGTGATAGTCTTTTTCTCTCAGAACTTTTAATATGTCTTCCCACTGCCTTATAACTGTCATGACTCCTGATGATAAATCAGCTGTTGATCTTATTGAGAATCTTACATCCATGATGAATCCCTTTTCTCTTATTGCTTAGAACATTCTGTCTTTGTGTTTTGATAGTTTGATAATGATGTCCAGGGGTAGATCTCTTTTAGTTTATTATACTGGGAATTTTTTTAGCTTTTTTGTTCTATAGATTCACTTCTTTAATCAAATTTCATAATTGTTTGACATTATTTCTTCAAATGTTCTTTCTTCCCTTTTCTCTCTCACCTTTCCTTTTGATGCTCGTATTATGTATATGTCGATATGCTTGATGGTATTCCACAAATATGAATCTATATTCATTTTTCTTCATTCTTTTTCCTTTATGTTCTTCAGGCTAGTTAGTCTCAATTTATCATCAAGTCACTGCTTCTTTCTTATGCCAGGTTAAATATTATTTTGCAACCTTCTAGGGCAGTTTTCATTTTAGTTATTCCAGAATATTAGAAACTCCAGAATTTCTAGTTTTTTGTTTTTTTTTAATAATGTCTTTTTTTTTTTTTTTACTGTTTTTGGCCGGGGCTAGGTTTGAACTCGCCACCTGTGGCATATGGGGCTGGCACCCTACTCCTTTGAGCCACAGGCGCTGCCCAATAATGTCTTTTTTAATTGACTTTTCTATTTGGCCTGGGGGAAAAATAAAAGTTTTATTTTACCTGGAAGGGTCTCTGAAAGATTAACTCACAACAAAGAAGATTAATAAGAGATTACAAATTCATTTACCGTATACATGGGGAGAATTGCAGAGTGATTACTCAGTATCCAGAAGTTTATGTATCCTCATTTTAGAGGGAAGGAATATAGGTAATTATGTTTAGGGGTAATAAGTGGTTACTAGGGAGTATGAATAGATATTTGAGAGATTGAATCAATGGGTGATACAAATTGACTTGATTTTGGGGGGGAGGGGAATGAAATTAACCTGAGAGATAGGTATTATTTTTAAAATGTGTCAAGCCAGGTCTGGTTGCATTCTTGATTTTTTTTTCTGTAATATATGGGGCTGACAGGGAGGAAAAGGAAAGACGGGTGCATCTGATTTTATGTAGACAGAGGCAAATCCCTTCTAATGCCTGTTGATCTCTAAGGGCTTTTTAATTCAAAATAGTTGTTATACCAAAAAGTGATATTTTGGGGTGAAATTTTCTGACCTACTTTATCTTCCCATCTGGAGCTTCTCTAGAAGTTTTACACATTAAAAGCTGAGTCAATGCCTGTGAAGCAAGAAATTAAGTTAGCAGCTGAGTAACAAGAGATCTGAAAAGGGAGCCAAAACATAGATTAAAATGAAAATGAATGGAGAATGTTTACTTTGCCCCTTAAGAGAACTAGATCAAATAATCTCTATTTTTCCTGAGTGTTTTATGTAGCAACAGCATTTTCTGCCAATAATCACACAAGTTCTCTGCTGGCCTCTCAGGGCATCCAAGATGCAGCAATTTTGAAATATAATTAGAGGCAAGCCTATGGACTTCATACTGAAGTGCTCTAAGTGTTTGGTTAGTGACATTGAACTCATATTGTTACAGAGAGATTTAGAACTGTCTTTTTACTCTTTCACATTTTAAACAGTGGGGAAAGAGTCTTGAGTGCTGAAAAGAATTTAGAATTGTGATGCGCAGATGGGGTTTTCACATCAAGTCTAGTTTGTGTAGAATCACTGTATGAATGAAAGAGTCTGGATTTGTAATTTGGTTGGCATTT
This sequence comes from Perodicticus potto, assembly GCA_963574655.1. Classification (NCBI taxonomy): domain Eukaryota; kingdom Metazoa; phylum Chordata; class Mammalia; order Primates; family Lorisidae; genus Perodicticus; species Perodicticus potto. Next base: position 10,791 of record CAUYRH010168065.1, on the reverse strand, counting down.
AAAGTGGAGTGTCTCGCCATGGAGAGTGTCAGATAACTAAGTTCACAGTGTCCTGACTATCTAGGTGGGGCCACCTGTGCGTTTTCTTACCACCCAAGACAAAAAGACCAATGTTAGTTACAGGTAGAGTCAGGTTGGAGCCGGCAACCTGCCAGTCTGAAATTTGCTGTATGTTTCCTTTCTCTTTGGCTCTTTTGTATCTCTAGTGTTCATGGGTTCCTGTTAGTTTATGGGAACAGAACAGGGTGTGAAATATTTCATATAGATTGGCAGTTATAGGGCTTTGTTTTGTCAGTCAGTCTAGAATTTTGGTCTATCCATACATAATCTTCAGTGTCTGGCAATTTAATAAGGAGAGTGAGATACCCCAAGTGGTACAGGCCTGGCTTGTGAGTTATTCATAAAGATCTGATGATGTGACAAGTGTTGACATCATGAGAATTAGTGTCAGGGCCACTTACGATTATTGTAAGAAGTGTTAAGAATGTCGCCTATGGAATCAAACTCTGGGGTCTAATCATAATATTGCCCTAGTATGTCCCCTAGAAAAGATCTAATATTGTCCTTGTTTTTAATGTAGAGGAAAATTTTTTCTTTTAGTGACTTTACCTGAGTAAAAGACAGTTCTTGATCCTTTACAGAGGCTTTTCTGTGTCCAGTTGACTCACCAACAGGAGAAATAGTACGATGTTTTCTGTTTGTTGATGTCACATCCTGCTGCGTATCTATCTGTTTTTCATACTGGTTCTGCCAGACCCTGCCTGTGGCAGAAACAAAAATAAGTTTAGGTTTGTTTGAGCTAGATGTTGGCATAACCAGCAATTAGACTGATTACTTAATATGGCCAGGGTTTGAAAGATTGGTATATAAGGATATCAGGTCAATGCCTGATCTGCTGGAAAAATAGCCAGGGTTAGTAAGAGCAAGGGATGGTTTGAAAGAAGAGTCACAGTAAAAGATTAAAGGGGAGAACGGGCTAGGTCGAGGCTGTCTTTAATCAACTTTTAATGTGCATTCTTTAAAGGGGAGGCTTAAAAGAAGAAGTAGTTTTAAAGGGCCCTTTTGTAGTTGTAAAAAGAAAAATAAAGGAAAAAAAGACTTTTTAAATAAAAAAGAGGTCTCTGGATCTGCAATCTTGGGGGAAAAAGGGGAAAAACTGCAGTCTACTTTGTGAAGACATTTGTTTTAGGGGCCTAGGAAGTGTCCTTAGACATAGTTATTTTTAGGTTACCTGTAGGGGTGGTCTTTTAACTGTCTCGGTGTGGTTTGGCACGGCTCGTGTGAGTCGATGAAGATGTTCCTTTCCTTCCGATGGTAGTGTAGATGGTTAACGGTGCCTCCTTAGGGCCCTCCCTGTCAGGTGACAGCACATGTCTTTTATTTATTTATTTATTTATTTTGGAGACAGAGTCTCATGATGTCGCCCTGGGTAGAGTGCTCTGGTGTCACAGCTCACAGCAACCTCAAACTCTTGGGCTTAAGTGATTCTCCTACCTCAACCTCCCAAGTAGCTGGGACTACAGGTGCCCACCACAAACCCAACTATTTTGTTGTTGTTATAGTTGTCCTTGTTGTTTAACTGGCCCGGGCCAGGTTCGAACCCACCAGCCTTGGTGCACGTGGCTGGCGCCATAACCACTGTGCTGCGGTGGCAAGCCAGTGCATGTCTTCCTTATAAAAAACCTTTTGATGTACACGTGATTCTCTTGGTCAAAAAGGATGATGAGGCTCGCCGTGTTCCTTTGACTTGCCGGTGATTTGCTCTACGCATGTCAGTTAGCACTTGTTAGTAGCTAGCCATCACACGGATTGTTTATTAAAGTCTCCCTAGTGCTCAGCCCACCCTGGAACAGAAGGTTTAGAGGTGTCAGTACACATGGGGTGACTGAACACTATTTTAAAAGGAGTTAATCTGCCCTATTTGGAATATTCTTGATTTTTATAAGGGCCACAGGTAAATTCTTTTTTTTTTTTTTTGACATTTAAATCTAGCATCTTGACAGACTTTTCTCTAGAATCCTTTTTATGTCTAGAGTTTTACTATTTGTCTTGAGGATTGGGGATGACATGGGGTATGAAATTTTAATGAGTACCCCAGAGCCTTTGTAAGCAAGTGGTTTATTTCTGCTGTAAAGTGAATCTCTCGATCTAACTCAGTCCATAAAGGAAGGCCAAAACAGGGAACAGCCCCAGGTCCTAACTTCTCCCCCTGCTGCATCGTAATCGCGTCTAGCCAGGTAGATCCCGTCCCTCCATAAATATACAAACAGAAACCAAACAGCAGGAAAAGCCGAAACCTGGAGGTAAAACTATGAAATGGTTTCAGGACTTTGGGGACTTCCTGGGGAATGCTGGTTTCTCCAGAGATTTGATGAAATTTATAAATAGTGCACTGGGAAATAATTTGGTCTGCGATTTTATAGATCTCATGATAGTACTAAGTAAATATAACTTTTAAAAACATTCCTTGTTTGTGTATATGTCCCATCTGATGGGAGATAAGTATACCCCAAAAAGTTAAAAGAAAAGGGGTGACAGGGAGTCTATTTGGCCTAATACATCCTCTATTTGATAATAGTTCAGAGCCCCTTTGTTTGTATGTATTTTTTTCTTTTGGATTGTGGAGTGTTAGCCTGATAATGTTAGTCAGGGACAGACAGGGTAATAAATTGAGTGGAAAAAGGATGGGGGGCATTTTGGCCCCATATTTAGTATCCTGGTCTGTTAGGTTGTTTTTTAGAGGTGTGGTGTCAGTTTCCCTAGTGTGAGCTGGGCAGTGGGCTATAGCAATCTTAAAAGGAAGGCAAATGGCTTGGAATAGGGCAGGAATTATAGGCCCGTAGGCAATAGGAGTGTCAGCAGCAGCTGAGAAACCAGGAGACTTTTCAGTTGTGTCACCTGCATGGTAGACTCCAACGACATTTTTGGAATTTACACAGGTAAATGGTGGCAGTTTTCTCCACGTGCAAGTTTTAGTAAGGCCAAGGGTGAAATTGAGTGAGACCATCTGGGGTGAGGTTTTGACTGCCCTGAGATAGCTTATGTCTTAAATAAATGTTGTCTGGGACCACTGGAGTTTAGACCTAGAGGCTGTACTACCTCATTCAGCTGCATCTCCAAAAAAATGAGGGAGTTGAAGACGAAGAGGCCATCAAAGTACTGAATGAGAGGGGTCCTCGGGTGAAGGTCATAGAGACTAAGTCAGTTTTGAAAATTTGAGAGAACATTGGCGGATGCTCACCTGTCTCCCTCAGAAGGTGAATGGAAGGAGAAATGGTGAATCAGGGTGCAGCACAATCAAACATGAGATTTTTAATTAAGTCACATAAACTAAAAGGCATTTGAGTTAGTTTTTGCTTGATAAAATATTTGACTTATTTTTAAGCCAATTGATGAGAACTCTTATTTATTTTGGTAGTGAAATATCACATACACATGAAATATACAGACTCATAGACGTACAGACAGAAGATTTTATAATTCTTATGAAGAATTTTTATTTGTTGGCTTTTAAACATTATTATGATGTTTTAATGCAATCTATTGATCTTAATTCTAATTTTGTTTTAAGCAGTTATTAGCTAGGCAACAATTTTCCTTTAGTAGATTTTGCCATTTCTGTAAGTGTTTGCTGGTTCCAGGGCCTAACACTTATGCATGCACAGGTCACATTGTAGAGTACTCAGTTCTTCAGAGAGTATAAACGCTATTTTTTAACTTAAATTGCAGCTTTGGTGCACATATCTCCATGATTAACTTAGGCAATCAATGTTTCTTTTTTTTTTTTTTTGCCAAGTATGTAAGAAAAAGGAACAAAGGGATAGAGCATGGAAATCTCTGTGCATCCTGAAAGCTGGAGTCAGCACTGTCTTTGTACTATTGTGTCTGACCTGGTCAGATGTTTGAGGCCCATAACTGGGTCTAAGCCAATTAATGATGGAATCTAGCCTGACCCCAGACCTAGTTCAGTTTCTATCATGATTTTTGAATTAACAATTAAAAATTTGCTCATATATACTCAGAGAGCTCAAAACACAAAGCTGTGGGGCTTTGACATCCAAGAGAGAACTTAGCCAGGGCACCCCGTTGCCCTGAGGGAGCAGTGGGCCGGGCAGGTGCCTTGCTGTGTCCTTGGCATCCTTGGGGTCTCAGGGAGCTCCCTTTTAGGAGCCCACTTCTGACAAACTAAATGTAACAGGGGTCAGTTTCTGCAGCTCAAGGGACTGCCTCACGCAGCACAGTTTGGACCATCTGCCACCTGGCATTGTGCAAAACTTTATGGTCAGCAAAGAGGAAGGAGCAGGGCAACGGAGATGAGTGCAGCAGACTGGGCCAGGACTATCGGCTGACGTTCTTGATTTTGAACTATTTAAAGTGCTCTTATGAGTGTAACCAATAAGTCTTAACCACGGTTATAACTTAACGGAGGAAGCTAGAAGTGTCTCCAAAGAGGTGGAATACAGCTATGAAGAGATACAGAAAAGCCACAAAAGCTGCTGATAGAAAGAAGTCTCCCTAGCGGTAAGCCAGGTGCAGCCCACACACTTTGTCCAGCCATGTTTTCCAGGGTCTCAGCTTCTCAGCTGCCCATTTATACATAAATGTCTAAAATCTCCATGTGTCCCCCAGAATGCAGGAAGTTAAAAGCTGTGTACTAAGGGGAAAAGTATCAATAAATAGCAAAAGTTACTCAGAACAGAACTCTGTTTAGGAATCACACTAGGCTGCTGAGTCATGGGCACAGAACTTCAGTGGTCGGCTACAAAGTGAACTGGCTTTTACTGTGGTTCCTGCTGGGCCAGACACACTGACTTTTTCTATTTAGGTCAGATTTTGCTCTTTAATTTTGTTAAGAGAATTTTTAGGCTAGCCACAACATTATGTGTCTTTCTTTTAATCTAATTCTTCTATTAATACAAATAAGGTGATTGTTTAAAATAACAGATCTCTGAAATTTATTTTTTTTAATGCTGTAGCTCTAGTTTTTTTTTTTTAATTAAATCAGAGCTGTGTACATTAATGCAATAGTTGGGTACAATATGCTGGTTTTGTATACAATTTGAAATATTTTCATCAAACTGGTTAACATAGCCTTCATGGCATTTTAGGGTACAGGTGAAACTTACTAAATGTAGAATAAAAATGTCTGAACACAATAACTGAAATTTATTTTTTAAATTTAGAAGCCTTGTAATTTAAAGGACTCATCTTTTGTCCATTAGTAATTAGAATTCTCAATATGATATTTATTTTTGAAGTGACTCAGTCTAATAAGGTTTTTCATAGAAAGGCCAGGTGGAAATTTTCCAGGTTTGGCAGTAAGGGATTTTCTGGAAAGGGTGTAGAAGAGACAGTTCTCATGTTTCCCAAACATTTACTGTCAGAAAGAGAGTTAAGACAAGGAGGATGGAAGCAGTTAAGACAAAGACTCCGCTAGAGATCGACAGGTTTGGTACAAAGAGTGTGTTGCACAAAAGCTTCCTCGGACTGGCTGCCTGGTGTGATCCCAAAATACCCCTCCCCCAAACGGAGAGACTGAGGGAGGAAATTCCCACTCCATCACCAGACAGGTTCTCCAGGAACATGAAATAGGACAAGAGGGGAACCTTACGCAGATTTTTTTCTTTCAGGGACCTGTAGTGAAGTCTGTCTTAACAGATATCGATTTAGTCAGAATTGGATGGCAAAAAACAAAGACAAAGCCCTGTGAGAAAATAGCTGGGAAGTGTGGTTTTCCCAGGAATGGCCAGATGGGCCAGATAATGACAAGTTAGGCTTTTGATAAGCTATAAAGCTGGTCTCCCCTTCACGAAGCTTCTAGGCTGGTGATTTTCATGGCTACCATAAGTGTGAGACTGTGGGTTTTCCAGACTACTGCATGTCTGAGGAGAGGGAGATAGAAATAGGTCAAGTCAGAAGGCCAAAAGCTCCTTCTTCTTACTGAAATGCCATTTTTCTTGAGTAAAGCCTCCTTGGGGGTTGGGGAGTCATTGGTTAATTGCTAAGATCTGGAATCTCGCTGGTGTCTGGAGGAGCGGAGTTTGCAGGTGCATGCTCTGCTGTTCTGGAAGTGGTTCATTCTCTGCAGGATTCTACATGGAGTTCTTTTCTCCCTTGTGTTCAAAGTGGCCTGTTTCTCAACTCTCACACATTGGATATTGGATGATACTCAAGTTCCCTGTAGTGCTTTCAAGAACTTTCAAGGAATATTTTAAAATCATCACGGTCTATTTGTGCTAGTAGAAGTGTGTTTTTAGGGGATGATATTGAGTGCATAGAAACCCGTAATCCTGACATTTTTAGAGTTTAATACTACACTTCATGACAATCAATTATTTGAAAAAGAATCACATTGACATATTTTCCTTGCAGCGTTGAAATAGCGAGTGCTTTGAGAAGAAGCATCCTGGAATAAAATGTGTGCTGTCTTGTTTGTTTATTTAGTGTACCAAATTAATGTGATACTCAAGTGTTTAGCTAAATTCCACCAAATGAACTATTTAAAAGCAATTTTTTTCATTCTTTTCTGCATAGAATGCTAAAGACAAGAAAAATGAGGACCTACAATACCTGAAAAAAGGAAAAAACATGATTTTTCCTTTCTCTCTTAAAATTAAGGTCCACATTTAGGATAGAATAAGTAAGGCGCTGTCCCACCCTCCCCCTTTTTAGAAGCTACTTGACACAGTCAGGGAATAGCTAAGGAGAAGCATTATCAAACCTTTCTGCACCTGCAGATAGGAGGACATTGAAGATGTCCTTACACATTTTCCCTTTCTAGTAGTAATACATTAGCAGGGGTGGGAACATTTTCCCTAGAAGGTTCTCTGAGAGCCTGGAAATTTAACATCATGCTTTTCTAGCCCTAAGTCGCTTTGAGTCAGCCAAGGCCTCCAGCGGGTATAGAAATTGGTTTCCAAGTGAACAAAGTATATTAGCCAGTCTCCTAAGGCATTTGTTTTCTTTGATGACCATTGAGTGTGTTCAACAGCAACTGCAGGTTCTTCACAATAAAACGAACATTAGGGTGAGTGACTGAAGGATCATGGTGCTTACAGAATGACAGAAAAGGTTTTAAAGACCGAAACATGGTGTAGCTAGAAAATATTTAGAAAGCATAATCAAAGAGTTTCAGGAAAACATAATACATTTAACCTCAAAGTAAAGTCTGATATACAGACAAGTGTTAGTTTTTGAAGTCTTAGAGAGGTGCTTGAAAAACCAGACTTCAAGCCGGATGGAGCTGAAGCACATTCTTCTTGCTAAAGTGTCACAAGAATGGAAAAGCAAGTATCGAATGTTCTCAATACTAATATGAAGCCAGTAGATGATCTAATACGCGCCCACACAAGAATAAAACTCAAGTCAATTCCAGGTGGGGGGAGGGTAAGGAAGGAGGGAGGAGAAAGGGGGATTGGTGTGCTCCCCCTAGTGGGCACAGGGTAAGGGTACACGGCACACCTCCTGGGTGTGGGACACAGCTCCAAGAGGGACTCTAACTAACAAATGTAAACATTGGAACCTGGTTGTTTGTACCCTCATATTGACCTGAATAAAAATGAATAAACAAATAAATAAAATCAGATTTCAGAGGAATTTACAGCTATGAATTGACAGGAGGCTTCAGGCATTCTTACCCAAGGCTTTGGCAGCTATCAGAAGGCAGTATCAGTGCATCATCATCCCCCCAGTAAAGAAACCTCCCGCAGCCCCTGGGTTGAACTTATCGACCAAGTGGCATTCAGTGCTTTTGGTGAGAAAGCCAGCGATGACTGTTACAGTCCTTTATAATATTAAGCTAAAGTTATCTCTAGAATTTTCTGTCCTGAGTCCAATTATGTGTTTTAGAGCAATTGAACATCAATCTTATATTTTTTGTGTGTGTGATTGTTTTTCCAATCTTGGAGGACATAGCTGTTATTTACTCTGTCTCTCATTCAGTTTAATGCAAAGAGTCTCTGATTAGAAATCTGAGAAGAGGGTTGTAGCCCCAGTTTGGCGGTTTCTTCTTTGCTTTGCAAGCAGAGAACAGTGGAACTGCCGGGGCTGCCTGTGTGTACCATCTCCATGTCTCTGTTCCTTCTCTACCCAGGGCTCGGATCTGTGAAAAGCAACTCTAACTCCGACCTCCCAGCTCGGGACACTTCTCCAGAATAACCTCCCTTTTGCACATGCCTCCCTCCTATCCAGCTCCATCTCTTTATCTGTACCTGCATTCTCTGTCTCTGCAGACACGATCACAATTTGGATCACTTTATTTCTTCCTCACACTGCAATTAAGAAGGACTGGGCTGCAAGTGGGGGTTGCTCTGTGCAGTCTTCCAGGGACTGAGTTCTTTCCAGCTGTGGCTGTGGCACCTGTGAGGTCCCAGGTTCTTCCTCAGATACGTCGCATCTTGACGACAGGCTCAGGAAGTGAATGGACAAGCTATCACAGGAAGGGCTCAGGGACCGGAGGTGCATCCCTTCCTCCTCTATTTCCTATCAGCTGGGAGGCAATCACGTGACTTCATCTAACCTAGTTGGTTTACAGGTGAAAAGGCCAAACCTGGAAGTTGTACACATCACTTCTGGCCCCACTTGAACTGCAGTCCAGGTGTGCAGCCTACTGATCTCAAATTAATCGGGGAAATGTTGTCTGGTTAAAGGCTGAGAATAAAAACGCAGTAATTACACTTTACAAGCTTATCAGCCTTAGTGGTTGAAGATAGCACAGAACTGTGTCAAGGAGTAAAATTGCATAAGATGTTGCATATGAAAATGCCTGGGATATGGTAAGTAGCATAAGCAAATGATATTTTTAATTTTTTTACAAATAGTCCTAGGACAATAAGGCAGCCATAAGTAAGAGAACCAAGTTGGATCACAAATGATAGACAAAAATTAAGTCAAAATGGATCAAAGACTTTAAAAGTGAAAACTAAAAAAAAATTTTTAGAATAAAACAGGAGTAAATCATCATGACCTTGGATTTGGCAAAAGATTCTTAGATAAAGCACAAAAGAGATGAACGACAACAACAACAACAAAATAGATGCATTGGACTTCATAGATATTAAAAGTTTTTGTGCTTCAAAGGAAACCATTAGGATAGTGAAAAGGCAGTCCACAGAATGGGTGGGATATTTGCAAATAATGAATTTGTTTAAGGAACTTATATCTATAATACATAGTCACTCTCACAACTCGATTATTCCAAATAAAAAAATGAGCACAAGATCTGAATAGACACATACCCGAGGAAGAGATACAAGTAGCTGAGAAGCACATGAGCAGATGCTCAACATCTTTAGTCATCAGGAAAATGAGAATCCAAACCACAGGGAGAGACCACTTCCCACCCCAGAATGGCTTCAGTCAAAAATTCAGATAACAAGCATTGGTGATGACACGGAGAAATCATAACCCTCGTACCCTGCTGGTGGAAATGGAATCCCACTTTGGAGCTTAGTGCGGCATTTCCTCAAACAATTAAACAAGATTTGCCATTTGTCCCAGAAATTTTGCCTCTAAGTATATACCCAGAAAAATGGAGACACATACTGAGGTCAAACCCAGTACACAAGTGTTTATAACAGTATCACTCATAATGGCCATAAAGCACAAACAAGTCAAACGTACATCCATACAAGAGAATATTATTTGACTATAAAAAGCAATGAAGTACCAATACATGCTAAACAGTGATGAATTTTGAAAATTGTGCAAGAAGATAATCACAAAAGACCACAACATATGTGATTCCATTTATACAAAATGTCTGGAACAGGAAACTACATAGAGATAGAAGGGAGGGGGGTGGTCTCTTAGATTGGGATGAGGGGCATGAGGGCAAGGACAATGACAGCTAGAAGTTAAGGGGCTTCATTTTGAGGTAATAAGAATGACCTAAAATTAATTATGATGGTGGTTCATATCTGTGACTATGGTAAAGGCCATTGAATTGTATGCTTTACATTAGTGAGCTGTATGGGTGTGAATTATATCTCAATAAAGCTGTTAAAAATTAGGGGTAATTTATTCATGAGTATTATTAACGTACTGGCCCATTTCAATGAGAGACTGTCAACAGTCATGGCAGGCCCCTAGAAACTGAATTCTGACCACACAGTCATGAAAAGTATGGAGGAAAAAGAAATAGGACAGTGTCCCAGAAACCAGCATGATGCTCTAGACAGCTTTCTGATGATCTTGACTGTAAGAAAAATCTGTGTTAAAAAGTAGAGCTAAGCTCAGAACTAGAAATCATGCCAAGATGACCAAGGTCCGGGAAGTAAAGTTGGAGCAAGTGACAGGCAGGGAGGTGGTGCCACTGTGAGAATGTCCTAGAAACCACTGAACTGCACACTACGATGGGCGAATGTATTTGTGTGTGGTTTATATCTTGATAAAGCTGCCTCTCTTTCTCATACACGTTCATAAAGAACAGAAAGTGATAGCCCCTGTGCTGGGACGGGTGTGTGTGTGTGGAGGGGTGGTCATGCAGGGAACATTCCCAAATGTCCTCTAGTAAGGATGGTACTCTCCAAAACTGAAAAGGAGACAGCACATCCTTAGAAAATTTACTTCACTTCTAAAGTAAATTTGTGCTGGCATAATAATAAAAATAACTAGGTTTAAGGCACTAGCTAGTGTTAAACTTAGCACACATTGTCTCTTTTGAATATAGTAATAGCCCTTAAGTGGGTAATATAAATTCTGAGAGATTAAGTAACTTATTCTGAGTCATGCCTATAGCCAGGACAAAAGTCAGTCTGAATACATCTCTCTTTGGCTCTGGAGACAGAATGG
>CAUYRH010168064.1:0-13158 GCA_963574655.1 Perodicticus potto | reverse complement strand
TGGATAGAGTGCTGTGGCATCACAGCTCACAGCAACCTCCAATTCCTGGGCTCAAGCGAGTCTCCTGCCTCTGCCTCCCAAGTAGCTGGGACTACAGGCGCCCACCACAACGCCCGGCCATTTTTTGGTTGCAGCCATCGTTGTTTGGCGGGCCTGGGCTGGATTTGAACCCGCCAGGTCAGGTGTACGTGGCTGGCACCTTAGCCCGTTGAGCCACAGGCACCGAGCCTTAATTTTCATATTTTTAAAATAGGAAATTTATGAAACTTTAAAGAATTGTTTTATGAATTGGAAATTTTAAATGTTTGGGAATTAATTGATGCTCAATAAAAAGGAGTTATCATTATCTATCTTATATTGTTGTGGGAGTATCTGAGGGCACATTGCAAACTGTGAAGTACCACAATACATAACATAATAGTCGTTTTTTTATGTACACAAACAGAATCATATATGCAATTAAGAACCAAACTAACCACTTAGGAAATGCATGATAAGAACATATTATTAAAAAGTCATGTAAAAATATATAGACTGCAGATCTGGTTAAGCACTTCTTGTTAAGACTCTAACATGAAAATCAAGGTGTATTTTTAAAGGAATATAGCTTTTCTAAAGCTTTATGAAAAGCTAAAACCATAATTCTTTTTACTTAGATTCACAAATCTTGATTATACAAGTATATATATTCTTGGGGACAAAACTATGTCTAGACAAGATCTATAGTGGCACCCATAGCAGGTGGGCAGGGCGTCGGCTACATACACCAAGGCTGGCCTGTTCAAACCCAGCCTGGGCCAGCTGAAATCAACAATGGACAACAGCAACAAAAAAATAGCCAGGTGTGGGCATCTGGAGTCCCAGCTACTCAGGAGGCTGAGGTTAACTTTTCTTAACCTCAAGAGTTTGAGGTTGCTGTGAGCTGTGATACCACGGCACTACCAAGGGCGACATAGTGAGAGTCTGTCTCAAAAAATAAATAAGTAAATAAAGACAAGATCTACTAAGGAGGACAAAAATAAATAGGAACTATTATTAATTAAAATTAAAATAAATAAGAAAATTAACAGGAGGTTATTATCAGCTAGAAAGTCCTGTATGTGGGCCACCAGCCCACATAGAATATGCAATTATTAGTAATTCTAAAGCTAACCCTTTTGTGTTTTTATCCCTCACTGAAAATATTTACTCACGATCTTATGTCATTGGTAGAACCAGCTTCTAGACATAAAGTGGTAGGTTTTCTTCTCTTCAGTGTATAAAGAATTCCAGATGTCCCAAGAATTAAGATATCACAGTCTTCACTAACCGCATTGTTTTCATGTAAATGAGTTTATTATATGTGAAGACATTAAAATAAACACCTTATTTTATAAAAGCCACTGTTATAAATTGGTTTTTATTTTATTCTTCATCTTTAGGAAGAGAATCATCTTCTAGCTATTATCTGTGTTTTATGTTTTCAACAAAATATTACATTTACAAAAGGAAACGTACCCTAGTATGCTCATTTATCTTTATACTGAAATGGTTAGTTGGCCGTGTTGATAGGGTAAAACCAAAGTAATTCGGCTATTATAGTTTATATTTATGTAATTACTCTCTTTGGGACACACATAAAAACCCAATTTTATATGATTCATATAAGCAAGCCAATTTTGTGGTTTTTGAAAAGACTTATAGCTATCCTTTACTGAAAGTAATTATGCCTTTGGCTCTTAGGGTTTTTTTCTTTTTAACCTTCTAAAGTTAATTTGGGGCTCAGCGCCTGTGGCTCAACCGGCTAAGGCGCCAGCCATGTACACCTAAGCTGGCGGGTTCAAATCCAGCCCGGGCCCGCCAAACAACAATGACGGCTGCAACCAAAAAAATGGCCGGGCGTTGTGGTGGGCGCCTGTAGTCCCAGCTACTTGGGAGGCGGAGGCAAGAGACTCGCTTGAGCCCAGGAATTGGAGGTTGCTGTGAGCTGTGATGCCATAGCACTCTATCCAGCGTGACAGGTTGAGGCTCTGTCTCAAAAAATAAATAAATAAATAAATAAATAAATAAATAAATAAATAAATAAAAATAATTTTAATAATTGTCTTTTAATTCCCTCCCTGTTTTTTTCTTTTTGTTTTTCTTTGAGATAGACTCTCACTCTATCACCCTGGCAGAGTGCTGTGTCATCAGTTTACTATTTTTAGTAGATATGGGGTCTCACTCTTCCCTCAGGCTGGTCTGTATCTCCTGGCCTCCAATAGTCCTCCAGTCTTGGCCTCCCAAAGTGCTAGGATTACAGGTGTGAATCACTGGGTCGCCTCTTTTTCCTTTTTGTAAGCCTTTGTCTACAAACTCTAGTCATGACACTTGAGTGTATTTGTATCTTTGTGATAGGAATACAAATGATCATTACAAAGTGGATTTTATGTATAAGTTACACATAGCTTAATACTGATTTTTTTCTAGTTTCACTGCAGAATAAAGTCATAATCCTAATTTAGTAGGTCTTGATACCTAGCACTTCAAAATGAATGAATAAACTTTGCTGTGAAAAAACCTCAGTGTACTTTTTGTGAGGCTCATTCCGTCTGGGTAGCTTGGAATCAGATATTATAGGAACTTTATCCAATCTCCCCCTCCCCAGAGATGCTGAGCTTTAGGAAAAGTCCCACATTGGTTCATGTAAATTCTGCTGTGAGTCATTTTAGTGTAAGTGATGACATGCCAGTTGTGGGAATAAAGATTATTTCTCAATCAGAGGATGTCAGCAGATAAGGGCTGCCATTAAGTGGGTGAGCCACTGAGCAAAGCAGTTGGCCAGATACAGAGTCTACTAAAGTTTTGATGTAGCCATTTCTGGTATTCTGGAGATCATTCTAGTGTTATAGAGATCATTCCCTTTGATTTTTTTCTAAATTGGGAAATGTTCTTTGATATGTTTCTCGGTGCTGTCTATTAAATGTGTTTATATTAAATGTATCCCCTAACCTCTACCATTGATTTGCTTTAAATTCAACGTGTTTGTTCAAAAGACAAGGTTGATTAATTTATGGTGTGCTGGGTATTATGATATGCATGAGAATATTATACCTAGTGGGGCACGGTGGCTCACTCCTGTAATCCTAGCACTCTGGGAGGCTAAGGCAGGTGGGTTGCTTGAGCTCAGAAGTTGGAGACCAGCTGGAATAAGAGTGACAGAATAGAAAAACTAGCCTGGCGTTGTGGCAGGTGCTTGCAGTCCTAGCTTCTTGGGAGGATTTCTTGAGCCCAAGAATTTAAGTTTGCTGTGAGATACGACGCCACAGCACTATAGCCAGGGTGACAGAGTGAGACTGTGTCTCAAAAATAACAATAATAATAATAATAATAATGATACCTAATAAAACTCACAGTGCTAATAGTACTGGTGAAGCTGTTTTACTTTATGTCATTTTCAGTGCTTTGAAGTATTGTATTCTATTCTATGAATACGTACCTTTTATTTTCTCTCTTTCCTTTCACACAGTGTAATTTCATCCATGCTTGGGGATAGTCCGTATACTTAGATTCCCAAGTTACTCCCACTTGGAGCCAATAAAGCAGTTCTGCGTATTTCTTTTCTTTTCTTTTCTTTTTTTTTTAGAGACAGAATCTTACTTTGTTGCCCTTGGTAGAGTGCTGTGGCGTCACAGCTCACAGCAACCTCCAGCTTTTGGGCTTAGGCAATTCTCTTGCCTCAGCCTCCCAAGTAACTAGAATCACAGGCACCCACCACAATGCCTGGCTATTTTTTTGTTGCAATTTTGACTGGGGCTAGGTTTGAACCTGCCATCCTTGGTATATGGGGCCAGCACCCTACTCACTGAGCCACAGGCACCACCCTGTTCTGTGTATTTCTTAATGTTGAGGTGTGCTGTAATTGTTTTTCTGCATTTACCATACATCTTAGACATTTCATTTTATGTATAATGAATAGAACTGAAATTAATTTGTCTTGATCTATTATATTAGGGAATAGTACTATATTTATTGTTAGATTAATTGCAAAGTTTTATAATTGTATTGTCAACATTTGTTTCTCCGTAAAGTTAAATACTGCATTGTTAGAAACAAAATATTCTCAGAATTCATGTATGTGAATTCATTCACCTGAGAGAAAGTCGTAATTTATGTGAATTTCTGCCCCCATATGTGCCATTTTCCTTTTGGAGAAACACAGTGGTAGGGAGTGGCATAGCTGGACCAAGAACTTTGGGTTGCAGGCTGTGGCATTTGTTATTTTAAGCCTGGGGACTCTCCACACCTGCAGAAGTGTTATTGTGAGGTCACAGGCAGGTGTAAAGTAAATCCTCCTTGTCCTCAAAGCACCCCTGCTGCCAGCTCACTTCATCCTTAGTTTTGGGTGCCCTTTTTCTCACTGTTGACTTTTGGGAAAGGAAGAAATTAAATCTGAAAGAAATAAAGGAATAGTGAACGTCTCTAAGATTCCTTTCTTAGATTTTCTTTATCACTCCAGGCCAAATAGCACTTAATGTATTTAATGAATTAAATAAACATTTCTTTTCTAAACTTTGTCTGATTGTGCAATATGTGGTTCATTGAGGTAATTACCATTAGGGTTCTTTGGTTGCTAACTTAAGCAGAAAGGGAATTTATTGGAAAGGTACTGAGCTACTCTCATGAAGCTTATAAAGGGCATTTGTTGACTTGTTTTGGTTGTTTTTTTTTTAGTGTCTCAGAGTCCTGCGTCAGCCATCATTAGTGGGAAATCTATTCCTCATTGGCTTTTTGCATATCCTTACCTGATAGAATCTTCTAACTTTTCAATGATCCCTCCCTTAACTCTGCTATTCTATCTTCTGGAATTTACAGTCTTTGGTCATTAAACAGAAACACAATGTGGAAAAAAAATTTCTTTCCTTTTTTTGCCCTACCTGATTATTCCTGGAAATACTGTTTTCCTGTAATCCTCTTAAAGTGATAATGTATTTTCACCCCACATCTTCACCCCATCCCCCATCTAGAACCCTTTCTTCCATTGGTCCACTTCTCCTCACTCAAAACCTCCTGTGAAATCTATACTGTTGGTCTGTCACTGTATTAACCTCCTTGTTAGACCTTCTCATTGTTAGTATCCGGCTCATTGTCTTTCCACAGTTCCAGCCGTCATTCTTGGTAATTGCTGCAAACACATGGACAGTCCATCCAACATCTGATCTCTCAGTTTTTAGGCCACCCACTTCAGAAGTATACTCTTGTGGTTAAACCTTAAACTTTCTCATTGCTGGTAACTACTCTACTTAAAAAACAGTCTGGACTCAGTGGCTCACGCCTATAATCCTAGCACTCTGGGAGGCCATGGTGGTTAGATTGCTTGAGTTTAGGAGTTTGAGACCAGCCTGAGCAAAAGCAAGACTCTGTCTCTACTAAAAACAGAAAAACTGGCCAGGTATCTTGGCAGGCCTATAGTCCCAGCTACTCGGAAGGCTGAGACAAGAAGATCACTTGAACCCAGGAGTTCAAGGTTGCTTCTGTGAGCTATGATGCCAGGACACTCTACTTAGGGCAGCAGAGTGAATCTGTCTCAAAAAAAAAAAAAACTTTAAAAAAAAAACTGACCACCATCTACTTATCTAGTTCCCTTATCCTCCAAGTAATTTTCTTTTTCTCCATTCGATACTCCTGTTTGTTAACCCTTCTACTTTTCACTATACCTCGTTCATGTCCTTATTTCCCTTGTTGTCCAGCTGAGAGTCCAGTTTCCATCAATATAACTGTTCTTTTGTGTATACCTCAGTTTCCGTGTCTTTCTTTCCCTCTGTGGTATTCACCTGACAGCATCCTAACTGCTTATTCCACCAGCATGTCTAACAAACTACTGTACCCATGTACTCTACCTTAAAATGACAATAGATGAAATGCTTGTCCCTCTCTAAAGCTGGCCCGTCCTCTTGGACTCTGAAGCTCATCCTCTCTTGCCTACTTAAGGACTTAAAAGGCATAAGCCTCCTTAGTTGTCCATGTTCTCTTACATCATTAATTGTTTTCATCTCTAATGAGTTATTACAATTTCTTTAACACCCCCCCTTAGACAGACCCTACTTTCTTCTCCAGCTCAACCTATTTATTTCTTCCTCTTTGTAGAAAATCCTCTGGGTCACCACTTCTTTACCTCTCCTGTTTCCATCCATATCCAGGTAATTTTTGCACCTTCCATTCTGCTAAAACTACTTTAGTTAAGGTCATTCATCTCTGTATTGTGAATTCTTTGATCAATAATGCTCAGTCCTTTTTGGGGTCATAACAATGTGTCAATGTAGTTTCATCAGAGGTAACAAATGTACCACTGGTGGAGGATATTTATGATACAGAAGATATGCATGTGTTGGAGCTGGGGTTATATGAGAACTCTGCATTTTACTCTCAATTTTGCTGTTAACTTAAAACTTCACTAAAAAATAAAATCCATTAAAAAAAAAATGCCCAGTCCTTATCGTACTCACTTTATTCAGCAGCATTTGCCTCTCAAAAAACTGCCTTGAAATGATTTCTTCATTCAGCTGAGTGCATGGCTTTAAATACCATCTTTATGCTTTAACTCCCAGATCTTAAGCTCCAGCTCAAACTCTCCTGAGCTGCAGTGATCTATTTAACTACCTACTTGACCTCTGTTCTTGGATTTCTGAAAGGCATCTCAAGCATAACATGACAAAGAAAGAACTCTTACTTTTTTCCTCTGAAGCCTTTTCCTCCTGCAGTGTTCTCTAATTCCATAAATGACTCCACCAGTTACCCAGTTCTTCAACCCAAAAATATAAGAATCATCCTTGACTCTTGGCCTTTTCTCACATTTCTGTGTTTCAGTTTATCAGCAAAATTATGAACTGTTACATTGTATTTTTATAGCTTTCTCGTTACGTTCTGACATATTGTTTATTTGTTTTATTTAGAGTTCACCGTAGAATATAATATCCATAAAGGCAAGAATTTGTTTTTATATCCTCAATACCCAAACTAGGGACTGGTAGAAAGGATGTATTTAGTAAATAGTAACTGAATAAACTGAATATTTATTACAGCGTATTTAATGCTGTGAGAAGGGCAGTACAAAATGATACAGAAATAAAGGGGGAGAAAAAGAATAATTGGTAAAGTATTATCTCCAAAGAGATAGTACAGCTTTAAGGATGAGGGGTCAAGGAGAAGCAGGGGAAACCGAATAAAATCAGAAGAATGGGTGCATGAGTTTATAGGTAGTGGGTAAGGAAGTTGAATGAGTTTAACCTGAAAATAAAACAAACTGAAAAAGATCAGGTACAATTGTGCTGGATAATCTTGTTGAAAATGGGGCTTCTCTCTAATTGTCCTTAAAGGGAAAAATTCCTGACACATTAAAGTTTTCTCAGTAATCTTTGAGTGAATGAATAAAGATTCTTAAAGGCAAGAATCAGTTAAGAGTCTATGAAGTTTTTTGTCACTCAGTGGTTATTCCACCACAAGATTATAAATAGGTGTTTGTGCTTATTGCTGAAATGAACTTATTACATTAAATGGCAGCAAAAGCATAAGAATGAGACTTACATATAACAGGTTCTCTAGTTAGAAGACTGCAGTTGAGTAGGACCTTCTTAACAAAAGGATAGCTGAGGCCAGGCACAGTGACTCACACCTGTAATCCTAGCACTGTGGTAGATATAGGTAACCAGATTACCAGCCTCTCTTCAGAAATGGTATTTATTAGTGGATGTAAGGAAACGTCCTGACAACATCTCAACTGACTTTATATGGAAGGAGGATGGATTGCTTTAACTCAGGAGTATGACACCAGCTCTTGAGCAAAAGCTAGACCTTGTCTTTACTAAAGACAGAAAAACTAGACAGGCATCATGCTGGGTACCAGTAGTTCCAGCTACTCAGCAGCCTGAGGCAATAGGATCACTAGAGCCCAAGAGTTTGAGGTTGCTGTGGGCTGTGATGACACCATGGTACTCTACCATGTTAACAGAGTGAGACTTTGTCCCAAGAAAAGAGAAAAAGGGCAGCGCTTTGTGGCTCAAAGGAGTAGGAAGCCTGCCCCATATGCCGGAGGTGGACCAAACCCAGCCCCAGCCAAAAACTGCAAAAAAAAAAAAAAAAAAAAAAAAGCACAGCTGAATGGATTGATCTTAAATTGTGAGTTAAAATAATACTATCAATTTAGACCATCATTCTTTGTAAGCAGACATGCAGTTGGTTTTGTTCTGGTTTTGGTCAGATTACTTTGAAGAATAAAAACATTTGAAATATATGCATTGGGTAGAAAAAAAAATTCCTGCTTTTGTCAGATTTCAGATATGAAATTTTGGATTTTTTTAGCCCAAAATAGCAATCTTGTTCAAGACCATGTCCATAGTGGCAGCATGGTGTGGTGAAAAGATCTTGATTTGAGAGTCAAAAGATTTAGATCAGATCCTCTTCAATTTACTGGCTGTGTGATCTTGGCCCAATTACTTCACCTCTCAGGGTCTTGGTGGGTCTAGCTGTCTTGTCAGGGTCAAGTAAGGTTTATGAAAATGCTCACATGGTGCCTGATACGTTGTGTTAAGCATTGGTGAAGCATTTAGTAAATGCTAGTGTATTCGTTCATCTTCCTGTTTGTCATGCTCACATGCTGTTCCCTCAGTGATGCCTTTCCTGATTGATCCCAGCTGGAATGTCTCACCCCTCCTCTATGGTATTTGTTGCCTTTGCCATACACATGGTGCATGTCATATTAGTGATTCGGGTATATGTCTAGCTTCTTTCTGTTTTTCATACATATGCACAAATACTATCCATATCTCAAAGACAAGGATTCAAACAGTTTTGAACTACTCATGGTATGCAAAGTGTACCCAGTAGTAACAATTCTATGAGATGGCATGAAAGAATGGAAATGGGGGCATTCTTACTGACCTTGTACATTTGGTTACTGATCTGTGTTAATTTACCTGCCTTTATTGACCCTCTAGCCCCTGTTATGTACCAAGTACTGACAAAAGTATGATATGAAGCCTTCATTCAGGAATCTTAGTCTAATAACTAATTTTAAAAGTGGAAAAAAATATGGAGCGTTTTCATTTAATAAACTTGACATGTAGTAGAGAGACATGTAGAAAAGTATGTTGATTATAACCCAGTTCAATGAATTTTTACATAGTAAACATGTATAACAATTATCCAACCAATTTCTCTTCATCAATTGTCTTTATCAAATGTGAAGAGAAATGTGAAATAGTGAAAAATAACCTTTAAGTCGCAGCTTTTGGGGACAGATATAGGTACCCAGATCACCAGCCTCTCTTCAGAAATGGTATTAGTGGATGTAAGGAAACATTCTGACAACATCTCAACTGACTTCAGATAATCCTTTGGCCCAAAAGAAAGCGGTGTGATTTGATTTTCTGGCAGTGACTAATTTGGTCCCTGTAGGATTTTTGGCTTCTAAAAATATCAAGAGTGAACTTGGATTTTCCCATAACTTTGGAGCTGATTGTTTCAACCTCAGTCCTAATTATTTTTTAATTTCTTTGTTTATTCATGAGACTAAATTACATTTTTAGAACTTTATGATGAACATTCTCTTTTATATTTCACCAGGTTTATTTCTAGTTGGAATAGTTGAGATTATATCCTAAAGTCAATATAATTATTCAAATGATCCTCTGGAGCTAAGTTGTATGACATGTTTTCTGTTTTAGTTAATTTTGTTTTTCAGAGTCTGTTATAGACCATTATATTATAGACCTTTTATAACATCATGGAGATGAAATACTAAGCAAAGCTAAGAATTATTTTAAATACTTTGTTGTTCTGTGAAAGTTTATATATTATAAAATGCTCCGCCCTCCCTCTTCTCCTAGGTGGCTGACTTGTTTGTTTTAAAATTACTCCTGTTCCTGAAGTCATCAATTTGAGTAATATATTTGACATCATGCTATATACTTGGACAGGTAAACGATGTTCAGTATACCATCATTAACGTTATCACAAGACACAATTTATGATATCATATTTCCTGTAAACTTGAATGACCTAATAATTCCGATGTAGTTTTTTATAAAGTTAGAATAGTCATATGGGATAAGTTGTCATTTATAATCTATATAAAAGAATAGATTGGGGCCAGGTGTGGTGGTGCATATCTATATTCCCAGCGCTCTGGGAAGTCGAGGCAGGAGGATCCCTTGAGCTCAGGAGTTTGAGACCTGCCTGAGCAATAGTAAGATCACATATCTGTAAAAAATAGCAAAATTAGCTGGGTGTGATAGTGTATGTTTGTAGTACCAGCTGCTTGGTACGCGGAGGCCAGAGGATCTCAGGAGCCCAGGAATTTGAGGTTATAATGAGCTATGATGATGCTATTGTACTCTAGCCAGGGTGACAGAGTGTGAGTCTATCTCAAAAAACAAACAAAGGTCGGCGCCCTACCCACTGAGCCACAGGCGCTGCCCCCACCTACCAAGGTGGCGGGTTCGAATCTAGCTTTGGCCAAACTGCAACAAAAAATAGCCAGGCATTGTGGTGGGTGCCTGTAGTCCCAGCTACTCAGGAGGCTGAGGCAAGAGAATTGCCTAAGCCCAAGAACTGGAGGTTGCTGTGAGCTGTGATGCCACGGCACTCTACCAACGGCGACAAAAGTGAGACCCTGTCTCTAAGACAAAACAAAACAAAAAAAAGCCAGCATGGTGGCTCTTGCCTATAATCCCAGCACTTGGGAGGCCAAGGCAGGTGAATTGCCTGAGCTCACAGGCTCTATACCAGCCTAAGCCAGGGTGAGACCTGGTCTCTAAAAATAGCCAAGGCATTGTGGCAGGCGTCCATAGTCTCAGCTATTTGGGAGGCTGAGGCAAGAGAATTGCTTGGGCCCAAGAGTGTGAGTTTGCTGTGAGCTATGACACCACAGCACTCTACCAATGGTGACAAAGTGAGACTCTGTCTCCCCCACCAAAAAAGGATATTATAGTTACTCCTAAATTTATGAGGTTGTTGCTTGAATTTGAACTCATTACTGTTAAAACTTGGGCAGTTCTTTTACCCTCTTATAATGATTTCAAGGTCAGCTGTTTCTTAGTATATTTATTTAAGCCAAAAATTTCTGGCTTACTGGAGTAATAAATTTATTTTTAAGGCTTATCTACGGACACATTTATTAAGGCCTTTTTGCTGCACAGTAAGAAAAATCAGTCAAATTTTACTAATTCAAAATGGCTAACAGAAACATGCACTCTCTTACTTTTCCTCCCAAATTTCAGTGAAAAGATAGAAGAAAAATACAATAAAACTGAAAAGGGTGCTGTCAGCAGAAAAGAGCATTAAAGAGAACAGCACAAAGACAACAGGCTCCTTCTATAAAGCCCGAGGAGACTACTGAGACTCTCTTGTCTACTGAGACTGTATATTCGGAGAAAAAAAAAATAAGGTAGAATTCTGAAAAACTGAATATATACCTGAAGGGAACTTTGTTTGTTTGTTTGTTTAAGACAGAGTTTCTTTTGTCACCTGGGCTAGAGTGCCATGGCTTCAGCCTAGCCCATAACAACCTAAACCTCCTGGGCTCAAGGGATCCTCCTACCTCTGCCTCCCAAATAGCTGGGACTACAGATGCCTGGCTATTTTTAGTGCAGATAGGGGTCTTATTTTGCTCAGGCTGGTCTCAGACTCTTGAACTCAAGCAGTCTTCCTGCCTAATCCTCCCAGAGTGCTAGGATTGTAGGCATGAGCCACTGCACCTGGCCTGAAGGACACTGTTTTAACCCAGCCAGTGGCTTCTGACAAAAGTCACATCATTTATAAGAAGTGAATAAAGGTGGGGTGAGTTGCCTGTTATTCCTAGTACTCTGGGAAGCCAAGGTGGGTGGATTTCCTGAGCTCAGGAGTTTGATACTAGCTTCAGCAAGAGCAAGACCCTATCTCTAAAAATAGCTGAGTGTTGTAATGGGTGCCTGTAGTCCCAACTACTCGGGAGGCTGAGGCAAGAGGATCTCTGGAGCCTAAGAGTTTGAGGTTCCTATGAGCTATGAAGCCACTGGCACTCTACTGAGGGCAACAAAGTGATACTCTGTCTCAAAAAAAAAAGAATAAGGTTTTTTTATATATCCAAAATGTTTAGACCTTTGTAACACATACATTAAGTGGTTAAACAAAAATAAAAGTAACATAGTTATTACTTTATATGAAAAGGAAACTTAAGTTATAAAGTAAATAGGATAAACTGCTACAACTAAACAATATATGAATCTGTGATACAAAATGAGTGGAAGTCAGGATTTTTTTTAGCAAACCTCTAGGATAATGTCAAGAGAAAGTGAGAGCAACTCTCTACAGTGGGCAAGTGCCACTAAACAGATAGAGCAGAGCTGGGCACGGTGGCTCATGCCTGTAATCCCAACACTTGGGAGGCCAAGGTGGGTGATTACCTGAGCTCACGGGTTCAAGGACAACCTCAGCAAGTGGGAGACCCTGTCTCTGAAAAAATAGTTGAGGGTTATGGTGGGCACCGGTAGTCCTAGCTACATGAGAGGCCAAGGCAGGAGAATCCCTTGAGCCCAAGAGTGTGAGGTTGCTGTGAGCTATGACGCCATGGCATTCTACAGAGGGTGACAAAGTGAGAATCTATCTCAAAAAAAAAAAAAAAAATGAGAGAGAGTTTACCTGATCACTTTTGGTATTAGGGCTTGAAAAAGCAACCCCTGTACTTAGAAGCAACATGCTTCACCCTAAAGCAAAAGCTATAAGCTGTTAATTTTTATGCTCTCAAGCAGAGCCAGAGATTATATAATTAATATTGAAATTCACTTACAGGGCAATAGTGATTTCCAATTCTGCATTAGTAACCCATTCTATATCTAATGCTGATTAATCTCTATCAGTACTGTCCAATAGGCCTTTGTGTGATGACATAAATATTCCATATTAGTGTTATCTAGTATAGTAGTAGACAGTAGCCACATATACCTATCGAGCATTAGAAATGTGATTAGGGGCTCGGTGCCTGTGCCTCAGCGGGCTAAGGCGCCAGCCATGTACACCTGAGCTGGCGGGTTTGAATCCGGCCCAGGCCGCCAAACAACGATGACCGCTGCAACCAAAAAATGGCCGAGTGTTGTGGCGGGCGCCTGTAGTCCCAGCTACTTGGGAGGCGGAGGCAGGAGACTCGCTTGAGCCCAGGAATTGGAG
>CAUYRH010168059.1:0-47836 GCA_963574655.1 Perodicticus potto | reverse complement strand
GTCTGTATGTGCATGTGATGCACGTTCAGTCTGTGTGTGCATGTGATGCACGTTCAGTCTGTGTGTACGTGTGATGCAGTTTTAGTCTGTGTGTGCATGTGATGCAGGTTCAGTCTGTGTGTGCATGTGATGCACGTTCAGTCTGTGTGTACATGTGATGCAGGTTCAGTCTGTATGTGCATGTGATGCACGTTCAGTCTGTGTGTGCATGTGATGCACGTTCAGTCTGTGTGTACGTGTGATGCAGTTTCAGTCTGTGTGTGCATGTGATGCAGGTTCAGTCTGTGTGTGCATGTGATGCACCTTCAGTCTGTGAGAATTAGGTCAACTTAAGGAGGAGGTCAGTCTAGGGAGATGGTCAACTGTGTTTACTATTCAGAATATTCAAAATTCACAGTTTAGTACTTATGTAGAAATAATTTTTTATTCACTAAATTAAAATCCTAAATCTATCCAGGTAAAATTATGTAACTTATTCTAGGTTAAAATAAAATATTGACATAGGTATATGTCTGCAGTGACAGGTCGGCGCACAGCTCCAAGTCAAATCACCAATTTGTATGATAGGTACAAAAACAGATTCTCTCTTGATTTCAATGCCAGCTGATGGTAGAGTTTTGCTGATCATTACAGAATGAGGTTAGGCTGACATAATTGGAATTGTTTAATTTAATTAGACAAAAGGGACTGGTAGGGCGGGTGGGGGGGAGTTGTTGGACTAAAGTAACCTCAGAATTCTAAGAGGAGACACAATTAACAGTATCACTGAAAATACTCATATTACAACAAAATGAGAAAAACTATATGGGAAAAAATTAATGTGTATGAACATTTTCTTCCTAAGTAGATTTTATCAAAGTAGAAAACTTTCAGTTCGTATTTATCAGATTTTTTTCCTCTATTTGTTCCCGTCTCACATCCTTTGGGGATTACAATTACATGTACATTACTTCTAGAGGTCATGTCATAGCTCACGTAAGCTCTTTTCACCTTTTGAAATTTCTTTTCCATTTTTGTATTTCTTTTAGAATCGTTTCTATTCCTTTGAGTCTACTATTGTATCTGCAAATCCACTAATACTATAATATGTATGAACAGGAAATTTTCATCTCACGTTTCAAAGAATTTTATAGTTTATCTTAGCCAAAAAGCTGAGAAAACAATCTAGAATTTTAATTTGTATCTACTTCTATGTTTCCATGAAACATGACGTAGTTTCCATTTTCTACTGTCATCGTTTTACACATATACAGCACAGAATATCCTTGTCTGTGAACATCACTTTCAGATCGTATTTTGTCAGTACCGATTGTATTTTGATTCAGTTTTTTTTTCTCATCATGGGATTTATTTTTCTGTTTCTAGCTATGCCTGCTAATTTTTTATTGGATGTGTGACATTGTATTTGATCTTTCTAGGTACTAGATGGTCTTATTTTAATCCTCACTTAAGTTACCTTTAGAACCACTTAATTCTTTCTGATAGTACTTTTAGTATTTGTTAGAGGTTGACCAGAATACTGTTTGGTTTATGGTTAATTACTACCCATTGTCGAACCAATGGTCTGTGCATGATGAGATTTTGGATTCTGGATAAAAGAAGTATTCCTGGACCTCTGTGTCATCAGTGACTATAATCTCCAATCCAGTTCAGACACATCCCCTGTCCCCATTTGGGTGGTTTCTTCAAATGCATACACTGTTATCGATGCTTCGCATATAATCTTTTTCATACAAAACTCATTTATTTCAAAATCGTAAGCTCAATTTTCAAAGTCATAAGTTGTGGATTTAAATATTATAAAAAATTTTGCTAATTATTTTCTTTAAAATCATAAACATATATCAAAATATATATGTGATATACATGTGTGTATATATAGATATAGTCTGAACCCAACAGATCTATTTTAAGCTATACCTTTCCTCAAATCTTGCATTAACACTAAATACATATTAGTTTAACTTACAAATACTTTTTTCCATGTGCCTGAAGAAGAACTATACACTGCCAGATATTTTGCAGGAAATTTTACCAATTAAATGAACTTGGTTTTGTTACACAATTTCCAATAGTGAGTGCTTCAGAAGTCCAATGTCGGATCGTGTCCACCCATCTAGCTTTTGGCAAGTTGCAATTTCCATTTGTTCTTGTTTCGTTTTTGAGACACATCTAGGAAATGAGCTTTTCACTTTGAATGAAACAGACTATTTTGTTGGTTATATTTCTATTATGTTAATGAAGAGTTTCATTAGTATATCCCTAGGGACTTAATGTGGCAATTAGTATCAACAGCATCGCGTGGGTGACTGTGTGAGTTTGTGATATATAATATATTTATAATCTTTAATGTTATTTGCTTCAGTAAAGATGACAGCACCCAGTGTCTCCAAATCAGTTACTTTGAAAGTATTTTAACAATGTGTTTTCTAAAATAACCTGCTAACTTTTCTGTTCATGCACTTATTATTCTCTAAAATGAGGACAGATGCAATGACATAAATTAAACTGAAAATAAGTTCTTCTTTAAAATGAGGACATATCTTTCTCCTCAGTTCCTCAGCATAATAAAAACATTGTGCCATGCTAAAATGGAAGTCATTCAACTACTAATATTCTCTAAAGAGTAGGCCAAGATTTATTTGACCTGTGATATGCTAGACATAATATTCTGAAGAAGGTGACACAGGTCTTGATGTAACCAGAATATAGCTACGCCACGTTCAGAGTTCCAGTTCACCTGGGCTGCCACCCACCTATCAGCATCTGATGTGCCTGGGAGAAGTTCAATGTATTTCAGGTATGGAGGGAACCTGAGACAGTGAGGAAGAGAAATACAAGTTACAAGACGCTAAGCTCAAGACAGGAAGACATTCGCAGACCTGAACATCAGTATTTTCTTCAACTTTGTGAACAAATGAAAGAGAAACCTTGAACAGAGCTTTACAGAAAATTCACTTTAGACTTTAAAGGGTCAATGGTAATAGTAGTCTTTAATAATTCTACAAAAACAATTCAGGTGAAAGACAGGCCAAGGGAATATACCACACATTCTATCTCTGTCACAAAGAGATTTATCTAAAACTTATCAGAGGTTATAAATACACATCACTTTAGTCAAGAAGGGATTGGCCTTCTTTAGTCTATTACTTGGTCTTGCTTGAAGAAATTTTCTGGGATAAAATGCACTGACATTAGCTTTAAACATATAATACTAGTGACTTCTATCATTCTTCTGACTTTCCATCATTACTGCTGTTTTGATAGATATGTAACTGATCTATAAAACATAAATTTTATGTCAAGCAAAGCAATGTCTGTTAGAGATAGCCTAGCCCTATTCTATTAATAAAAAATGTTGCTACAGCAGGGATGATGAAATGCTTAGCTATGGTAACTCTTTTAAGTGCTGTGGCCCTGGCAACTCAGCAGAGTATGGCCAAGAGCATGACACGCGCCAATTAAAAGGCAAAGGTTTACACACACCCACACACATATACACAAACACATGTCATGTATAGACTGCTTTCAATATAAATATGTTGTACATAAAAAGTATATGTGCACGATAAGTAACCAAAGAAAAAGGGTGTCATTAAACTAAAATAAAGTATTCTTAAAACCAAGAAGCGTAACTAAAGTTAAAGGAAGACATTGCATAATGATGAATCAATCCACTATGGAGTCATAACAATTTTACTCCTATGAGTACAACAGAGCTTCAAAATATCTCCGTAAAATCTTGACAAAATTAAAAGTAGCTAACATAAAATAGTAAGAAAAGCCGATAAAAAAATTAGTCAGGACATAGAAAATTGGAATGTCATTAAGAAATGGAAGACAATAGTATAAATAGCCCACACATGGCTGCAGCGCACACACTTACCAACTGCACACAGAGCTCTTAGCAAAGCTTTATGCTTAACAGCAGGCTATAAAGCCAACTTATAGCATTGAGGAATTGAAATCGTAATGAGTATGTTTTCTTACCATTGTAGAATTTAAGCCAGAAATTAAGTACAAAGCAGTAACTTTAAAAATGTCCCCAAATCTTGAGTATATAAATAGCAGTGCATTTAAACACAAAATGTATTATCAATGAAGGAATCACAAAGGAAGTTAGGACATGAGTTCACTAAAGCACTTATAACCACAAAGAAATTAGATACTTGAAGATCTGAGATGTGCATAAAGTACCATTTAGAAGAATATTATACACTTTAATGTATCTGTCACTAAAAAGAAAAATCGAAATTCAATGATCCAAGCATTTTGCTAGAAGTTAAGAGAAATACTTTTAAAGAAAATAAACAATAATAATATACAAAAAAATACTAGAGATAATTAAATCAAAAGCTGGTCTTTGGAAAAAAACTAGTAAACGTTCATATATATACTGACAGCATTGATTAATAAAACCCGAAACAAACACACACCATCCCCTTCACCAAAGAAAGTAATAAAGAGGCAAAATTTCTCAGTACCAGTAATAAAAAAAGAGAATATCAGTATAGAATTTTATGGTGATCACAGAATAAAGAATAATAATCGGATAATATAAACACATGTATGCTAAAATAATTGAAGTGGGAAAGATGCAAAAAAAACCTCAACAAACTAATATGATGAATCCCAATATAAAAATGAATGTGGTGGCAAAAATAATAAAACACTACATCATGACCAAACTGGGATTATTCCAGAAATGCAGCAAGGATTTAACATTCACACATCAATCAGTACAAGGTGCCATATTAACTGAAGAGCATTGAAAAAGTGCTTAACAGAAGCGAATATAAAATGGGAAAAAGTATGTCATGTTTTCAACAGAAGCAGAAAAAGACCATTACATAAAATTCATTAGATTATCTAATAAAATTTAACCTGTGAACTAAAGAAAACTTTGAGAAGCCGCCAAAATTCCTACAGCAAAAAATCAGACTAAAGGAAGACAACTTAAAATCTTTCCCTGTGAGATGAGAAATAACCCACTGATGCCCACTATCACCACTTCCGTTAATCCTCATCCAGTGAAATATAGAAAATAAATAAAACACCAAACAGAAATGTGTAGTTTTATTTGTGACACATATAAATGTTGACTAGGACAGTAAAATCTACCAATAAACTGTTAGAATCTATAAAGGAATATTGCAAACTTTCTGGATACAAGTAAACAAACAAAAATCAATTGTATTTCTAAACACTGAACCAACAATAGTTAACAAAGAAAAAAATACTACTACTTCCAATAGCATCAAAACCACGAGTCTGAGGAATGTGTTGGATAAATAATCTACAAAAGCTCCATACCAGAGAGGTGAGGTGGAGCAAGACGGCCGGAGGGGGCCTCCAGGGGTTCTCCGTCTTCGTGAAGGCTCGTGTAGTGGGAGTACGATGGAGTCAGGCAGGCTGAGGACGTGACACAGCTGGTCAGCTCAGTTCAGGTCCTGCCTGACCTTCAGCCCCTGTCGCCCATTCTCACTGTTTGTAAAGTTAGCTCCCACCCTGAAGATGCCCATCTTGAGTAGTTTAGGTGGATTCATTTAGGAGATTTACTTCTGAATTGAAAGGTTGTAATAGGTCACCGAGGGCAGCTGATTATTATTTGGAATAGGGGTTGGCGCGCTCTTTGCTTTGAACTTTTATGTATAAAACTGTGATTTTGGAAATAGACACAGAACAGTCTTGGAGAGGCTATTCTCAGAGTTCTTCAGAATCCCGGTCATCTGATAGATAAAGTTTGGTAGACCCACCCCGTCTCTGTATGTTGGCTGACAGTGGCAGGCAGCCAGACCCTCTTCATCCGGTAACATTTATGAACCCCAAATTCAGCAGCTATCCATGCAAATCAGCTTCAGAAGAACCAAACATCAGGGTGGGCAATCACAATACCTGGTTTTAACAGTCTATCAAGGAAAGAATCTTGCTTTGGCTACACCACCCCTCCAGCATGTCCTGGCAGCACTTCTAGGGGGCAGAGAATATATGTGTCCAGGGGAGGAAGAGTGAAGTGATCATGGGATTTGTACACAACACAAGGAAGAATATTCCCACCCCACACTGAAGGAGCTTTAGGACAAGCCCAGCCAGAGGGAAATGTCTTCCCCAATTTCCCAGTTCTGGATAGCACCGCCACATTCTAGGAAAACATGGCCTGGGGCCTGAAATAAATTTATAAGGCAGTTGCAACAGTTGCAGGGAATGTAAATTAGTGCAACCACTACAGGGAAAAGTGTAGAAGATCCTCAAAATACTAAAAATAGAATGGCCATATACTCAGCAACCCCACTGCTGGGTACACATCCAAAAGAGGGAAATTCAGCATAAGGATAAAATATCATCACTCCCATCTTTATTGCAGCACTGTTAACAATAGCCAAAATTTGGAATCAGCCTAAGTTTCATCAATGGATAAATGGGCCAGAAAGCTGTGGTACGTACACACAGTGAAATATTATACATAGCATAGCCATAAGAAGGATATATTCCTGCCATTTCCAACAACATGGATACAAGCAGAGAACATTGTGTTAAGTGGAATATGGCAAGCACAAAAAGACAAATCTCACACCTTCTCACCCATAGATGGGAGTTAAATACTAAAATTGATTGATATAATGTAAAGATAATAGAATGATAGTTCCAGATGCTGGAAGGGGTGGCTGTATGGGGTAGATAAAGTGGAGAAAGTTAATGGATACAAAAATATAACTAGTGAGAATGAACAATATTTGATAGTACAACAAAGTGAGTATACTCAACAATAGAGTACACTTTAAAATAACTAAAAGAGTACAATTAGAATGTTCCTAATTCAAAGAAATAATAAATGTCTGAGCTGAGAGCTCTAACAATTTACCCTGCTTTGATTAGATCACATTATATGCTTATATCAAAGCATTGTATGTATTCTAAAAACATATGCGACCATTAAGTACCTGTAATAATTAAAAATAAAAAACATTTTATAAAGAAGTAAAACAGTTCATGTATTTTTCTCTGCATGTGAACAACAAGAAAATCTCCATGTCAGGCAGCACCTGTAGCTCAGTGGGTAGGGCACAGGCCCCATACACCGAGGATGGCACGTTCGAACCTGCCCCAGCCAGGTGAAACAACAATAACAACTGCAACAACAACAACAACAACAAAAATAGCCTGGCATTGTGGCGGGTGCCTATAGTCTCAGTTATTTGGGAGGCTGAGGCAAGAAACTCACTTAAGCCTGAGAGTTTGAGGTTGCTGTGAGCTGTGGCACCACTATACTTTACCAAGGGTGACAGCTTGAAACTCTGTCTCAGAAAAAAAAAAAAAGAAAGAAAAACTCCATGTCAAAAATAATTTAAAAATTGAGTAAAATTAAAGACCCAAATCAATGGAAGGCTATGCCACCATGTTTATTATTGAAAGACAGTATTCTAAAGAGCATTTTTTATCCAATTCTTCATCTGATTTTATGAAATTCCAATCAACATTCCAGAACCATTGTGTGTGTAGAAATTAGCAAGGTGATTTTTATGGAATACATAGAGTAAAAAATAACTATGAAAATCACAAATGAAGACTGGTTTGGAGAACCTCACTTCTAGACATTAAGACTGGAAAAAATGAGTAAGACTAGGAAAAATGAGTAAGTGTGACTGTGCGAAGGTAAACAAACCACTAGAATAGAATGGATAACCCCAAACAGAAGCAAACAGGTGCAGACTCTTGATTTATGACCAAGGTAGTAACACAGGAAAGATTAGACCTTTGTATAAATACTACTGAGTAAACTGGTTAGCTACACTGGGAAAACAAAACAGGACAAAATAAGCTTTGAAGCATTCATCACTGGATATCTAAAATACTTTGATCACAAATTTCAATTGTAAAAGGTATAAACACAGAACAATTTTGTAATACTATGGGAAAATACATTCATGCCTTTGGCAAGGTTAAATACCAGGATATGAAGAGCACTACAACTTGAAGGAGAATATTGATAACTTTAACTGTTAAAATTAAAACTACCTTGTATCGAAAACTTTATTTTTTATATTTTTTAACTGATAGCTATGTTTATCAAAAATAATATTTTTTATAGCACAAATAACTAGCAAAAGACCTGTATCAAGAATGAATTAACTTCTGCAAATAACTACACAGTAGACAGAAATATGGTGGTGCAAATGGGGAGATGCTGGAAGTAAGACACCTCTTACTTCAAGTAAGAGACTTTGTACATTTACAAAGATGTACGAAGAGGTGCTCAACCTGGTCGTCAGGAAGGGGCTGACTAAAACAGGAAGCCCTGATGCATACCTCAATGCAGAAAATAATTTTTTTTTTTTTACTGAAAACAGTAATTTTAGGTGAGCATTTGGAGTAATCAGAACTCACACACTGCTGTTGGAAGGCTACACTGGGAGGATTGGGGGCCAGTATTTAGTGAGGTTAATGTACAAAGCCCCGGCTATTCCCTCCCACCAGGGTGACTTACTCATGCTTGCCCATAGTGACTATTCCCCGGGACCACACGCCTTCATCCTCTTTCTCACTTCTCTACTATTAATAATTAGCCCTTGCTTGTCTTCAAATACTGAAATATTGTTCTAATATTTTCACCCACAGCACTTCAGACAGGTAGGAAGCATTTGCCATAGATTATCGATACCTTAGGCTAAGGGCCAAAGTCTGTGGCTCCCTACACTCTTCCCTGAGAGGAGCATATCGGATACCATGTGGAAAGTGGTCCAAGATAAGACTCCCAGCTTCCCACCACTGTGCAAATTTATAGGTAAGTTGAGAGGTAGACATGGACGATCCCTTCAGTTCTTGATTATATTACAAATGCCCGTCTCTGGACAGAGAGATGGGCTTGTTAATCTGGAGTACACTTATTGGCTAGACATCTTGGGTTCTTCTGTTGAGATAACTCTGCAGGTCTATTAAATTAGACAAGAGGAGAAGAAATTAGCCTCCCGGGACATCCAGGTTCATCTCTCCTCAAGACCTTCCTCTGTCCCTTGAGGGATCACTGGACACACTATCCTACATTCCAGTAAATGTCAGGTTGTTAAAACTTACAAAACCTGGTCTGCAAGTGGGAAAATCAATAAGTTTTCTTGCAGCCAAGTCCAGTATAGTAAGTAACTTTCATACCAACATTTCCACAAGTTTTCTTATGGGCAACTGTCTATGACACTCGACTACCTTTAACCTTTCTTTTCCAATATTTTCCCTCACCTTTGGGTAAGTATTTTATACATTTTTACATAATCATATACTTTCTTTTGTCTTTTTTATACTTAATTTTATTTTAATATCAAAGTGATACTGTACTTATGCATGTTTTATATATCGTGAAACATTTCTATCTCATATGCTGCCTAAAAAGTGGAAAGTTTTTACCATTTCTCAAATAGCATAAACTTTTGCTCTAACAGGGTCTAATTTTGATATTTTCTAGTTTTCAGATAGTTTAAAAATAGTTTTCATGACTGAAGTATATGACTTTATGCACATGTTAAAATTATAGATGTAATTGACACATAACCTTCATTATTTTTCAAAATTTTAGGTGAAGACATTACACGAGATCACAAAGCAATGAAGAGATGTGACATTTAAATATTATATTTCAAATTCACCTATATTGTTTTTTGGGGGTACCTTTCCATCTGTCACAGCAAAATTTAATAACAACCAATAATAATAATAAATAATATCTTAATTAATCTTTACTCTTTCAGACTCTATTCTAAGGATTTTAGTTCAACAGCTGATTTAACCTTGCAAAGACCTACCAGAACATATCATCATGACGATTTAAGAGGTAAGTGAAGTAATAAAGGAAACATTGAAAGCTTAAGTAATTTTCTCAGGTGCAGTTGATTAGAACATATTATAACAGTCATGTGACCCCAAGGGGCCTGCCTCCAATGCCTCTTCACTTAATCAATATGCATGCCACCTCCCTAGCTATCTTAGCTCAATGTCTCCACCAAAGAGGAATAAACAAGACTTTAGGAAGCAAGGAACTGAGAGGAATGAGGAGAAGGGAACTTGAGTCCAAGGATATGGTTAGTGTGGGTAAATCAAGGTGAAAGCTCAGATGACATCGATAGGGCCAACAAAATCAAAGGCTGGTAGGGAGAAGAAGTTTGCTAACTCATCTGTCTCTCATTGAAAAATAGCCTTTAAGTTGGTCCAAAATTCATGTCATTTAGAAAAAGAAAAGATAGCAGGAAAGGGAAACATTTCTCAAAATGGAAAAAAATGACCTACATGTGCTTTATGAGGAACCGGATGGATGGAGTTTAAGGGAAAAGAAAAAAACTGGGACAAAGAAAATGCAAACTCCAAGAGTTGAGACGCTTGACTGCCAGAAAGGAAACAGCACCCTCAGAGGCACAGAGGCAGAAGATCAGGCCAGAAAGAAAAAGAGAAGCCTGGAGGCTGAGGAGGGAGCCTGCATCCCTTTGTAGACTAGAGAGAATAGGAAGTCAGGGAAATTAGTACCTGATGAGAATTGAAAAGGAAAGAAAGGAAGAGGAAAAGTGATACTAAAAGATAATTAAGAGAGAAGATGATCTATTTGAAGATCCAAACGAAAGCATATTTAAATACAGCAAATGAATTCACAAGTAATTTGCTCAGTAAATTTGAAATAATTTTACCAGCTTATATACTTCCTTCAGAATGACCTTCATACACAAGGTGATGAAATACAACTGAACGATGAACAAAGGCGCGTTAACTACAGTCAGGCAACTTCAATAAGACATTATTCAGTGAGAGCTTCCTTTTCAAAATTGAGGGTTTAATTGTAGAAAAATGTGGAAGAATAAAATAAAATTGACCCATTTTAAAGATTTTATTTTTTCCTTTTTTAAAATCTGAGACAGAGTCTCACTCTGTGACCTGGGTAGTGCTGTGACCATCATAGCTCACAGCAACCTCAAACTCCAGGCTCAAGCGATCCACCTGCCTCAGCCTCCTGAGTAGCTGGGACCACAGGCACCAGTCACCATGCCTGCCGAGTTCTTTTTATTTTTAGTAGAGACGGAGGTCTCACTCTTGTTCAGGCTGATCTCAAATTCCTGAGCTCAAGCGATCCACCACCAATTTTTATGTGTGCAATTTGATGCCATTATGTACATTCACATTGGTGTGCAGCCCTCACTATCATTCATCTCCAGAACTTGTTTGTTTTGCAAAAATTAAGATATTATAATTAAAATTATTCTGCAAATATTAAGATATTATACTAAGATTTACAAGCTAATAACTTTTTTAAAATGTACATAGCATACAGACTTCTATCACTCAAGGATTGTTAACTAAAAATCCAGTCCTTCACTAACTGGGCCAAATTCTTTAACTGGCCAAATTTATCTATTTATGCAGTCTCCTTCCCTACACTCCCCTATAAGTTGACAATTCTCTTTAGATGATTTTGTTTAAGATTTTTTTTCAAACAAATGCTTCGTTAGGAAGAAATTGAAGTGAGAAACAGTGTCAGCCATGTTTTTTTGAAAAAGAAAACTGTCAATATTCTTGTTTAAAATTAACATTTGGAAATTTGAGGAACTACAGTAAAAACCAATCCTGGGATATCTCAATGCCTGTCTGAAAAATTATATCTATATATCTCTTCCAATTATCAGCTACTCTGGAATGGCTAAAATATAGCAGGATCAGTGCCGTCACTGAAACGTTTGGCCCCTTTAATTTCCTAAGAATTTTAAAGGCAGTCTCGCAGACTTTTAATCAAATACTATGGGTGAGATATTAATTTTCTCTGTACATGAGGCTTTTCTGAACCAAAAAGACACATTCTTTTCAGATCCTTGCCTTGGTGCAGCTCAGTTTAATCCCAGATTTCTTAAATACACCTTTACATTGGAGTTATCCAATGTTAGCACTTCATGCTTTTTTGTGGTTACACTGAAATTTGTCAATTCACGTATATGATCAGAATTTTGTAGATATTTTAAGCAATGAAAGAATATTTGAGTTGGAAATTTTGAATTATTTTTTCTTTTTTGGTATGAACGCTGTTTAAGGAAGACACATTACAAGACTATGGTATAGTAAACATGAGCAGTAACAGTAATCATTATCTTTCACTGTGCTTCGCAAAAAAGAAGTAATAGCCTTTGTTTTATTCTTGAACGTATAAATACTAGAGTCAGCCTTAGTTTAACATTTCTACTTTTTGAAACTACATTAATAAAACATTTACAGGACTTGGGAAATAAAGCACTATGAGAAATTACCACTTACCTTCACTTTAAGTATAAATATGCAATCATTTTAAGAACTTGTACTTTTCAGTATGATATCAAAATTAGTACATTCTACCAAAAAGAAAATGTGTTCACTGCTGGTTTGCCAGCCTACAAGGAAAAGAAAACCTGTTTGTTTGTTTTTACAGAAGATGTTGTGTAAAGCCATTTTCTACTGTTTGAATCATAAATAACGGAACTCACCTGTTACTCATACAATAAACAAATAAACTAGATTAGCATTAAGGAATGACTATACCAGTTATGAACAATTTGCAAAGTGCCAAGTTGTACATAGCTTAACCATGGCTATTACAATACTTGTGAGTTGTATTTGAAAAATTAAATCTAAAAATATATTGAAAGAAAGTGTGGGACATTTTCAGGTTTGCAGGAATTGAATCACTAAACAAATGAAACATTGGCCTTGTTGCTACTTACACATGACTCTGTAAGAAAATGTTTCTGATTGTATATGAAGCACATTCTGCCCTATGATTGCACCAATGTACACAATTATGATTTAATAAAATTATTAAAAAAAAGAAAATCATCAAAATATGCATGAATATGTCAAATACATGTTCTGTAATAGTATAATCCTAGTTAAGGAAAGGCTTTAAATTTTACGTATTTATCTCTTTACCAAGGTGTAATGCACATACTGAAAATGGGCATATACATATGTATGTATGCTGTTCTTAAAGCTACAAATTTACCATGATTAATGATAAAAATTCATGCAAATATTATGACATATTTTATGAATGTATTCATTTTCTATAATTATTTCATGAAAAATTAACCTGAACTTAAATATATGAAGGCTGTCCAGAAAGTATCCAGCCATGTACTATGAAAGACAGAAATACAGGACTTTCATTGGCTGGATCCTTTCTGGAGAGCCCTTTTAAAGCAAAAAGCCTATAGTTAACTATGAGTAAAATTAATATTTTTAGATACCTGGACACTAATTAATTTTATGAGCCTATCGTATACACAAAGATTTTAGTTTTTTTCCACCCTCGTCTCGTTTATCCTCCACATGATAGATTCAGAGTGAGGGTGTGTTAGTGTGTGTTTGAGTGTGAGTGTGAATGTGTGTGAGAGTGTGTGTGAATGTCAGTGTGAGTGTGTGTGTGTGTGAGTGTGTGGATGTGTGTGAGTCTGTGTGTATGTGAGTGAGTGTGTGTGTGATTCACGAGATTATTTTCAGTTTCTTTAAAGTTTGTTTCCTTGAGTTTCACATCTATCAGTACACCTGTATCCTCCAGCTGATATTTCGGATTTAGAGTTCTGTAGTTGCAGAAATTCTTTCTTATTTTAATGGCGTCATCATCATGAATACACCTGTAGAAGATACTCCAATTTGTTATTTTTCAAGACAACGTATGTTCGCACACATATTTTCATAAGTAACTTACTTTATTTAGCTTTGGTTTTTGTCTTACTAAGAAAATTATGATTTAAGAGTCATACATCATTCTGAAAAATCAATCGAGGAGCACACCTATCCAAGAGAAAACTTCACGTTGATAAATGTTTACAATTCCTATAAAATAAGAATGATCCGCATTTGACTAACATGGCAACATAAAATTACTGTAAAAAACAATAGAAAGGCCATTTTTTATTATATTTGATAAAGGAAAAAATTCTACTTTTAAAATTTTCTTTAAACACACTAAGCTTGGCATTTTAAAAGGATCCATAAAATAAAAAACAAAAAAATTTCTTTCTTGTTATTTTTTTCTTTCCCATTCTTTCAATAGTTATAAGAAAAATGTAGCATCTTAACTGAAATGTTTTATTATCTGTGTACTAAGTACTAACTCTGTGTGTGGAATATGTTGATATGTGCTGATTTTCTTACTTTTGTAAAGGGATATTCTGCATGATGTAATAATTTAAAAAGCATTATCTATCCAAAACAAAATTTCTGTGTAATAATTATATCTGTTTTAAAAAAATTATTTAAATTTGACATATAATGGATATATTTTACATTTAAAGATTAATGTTTTAAAACTTAAGACATTTTAAATTTTAGTGTTATTTCCCTTGAATATTTATCATCTGAAATATTAATCAGTATTACCATCACTCAATAATTCCTCAGTGTAACTAGGATTATAGCAGTTTTGATTCAAAGTTAATGGCCTATCAATCATCAGAGTGTATTCTAACAATCTAATATTTATTTACATTCATCAAAGAAATTATTACAGAAGTCAGTACAGTTTAACATGCTATGGAATTCTCATTCTTTGAAGATGAGTATCTATGCATGATGTACTTAGAACCTTCCAATTAATGCTCACATTAATTATTGAGCTTAGTAGTTTGATTGTTTTAGCTACTAACTCCCCTCAGCAAATGCCTTTGACAATAAAGCAGATAGATTACATGTAATAAATGAACACACAGTCTTTATGTTCTTTTCCTCATATTACTGTTCTTTATTTTGTCAATCATTTCATTACACTGGTAGCCACCATCTTCTAAATACATTCCACAGTGCTGACCTCACGGGGCATAGAAGTCTCAATAACTACTTTGGACAGTGAAAAAATAAAATCGATATTTGTTAAATAATCCTACCTTCTAGAGACTAAAATAATCTAGGAATTTTTTTTATTAGTATACTAGGAAATCAAGATTCCTATGAGTTAAATAACTCACCCAAGACCCCTGTGGGGTCTTGCACCAAGCTGTCTGATCACAAAAGAGTAATAGTGATATTTGCACAAAGAAAATCGAAGGAAGAAGATACGGCACGCAACACTGAGATGTAATTTCCAAAGCATTGGACACTGTAAATGATATTTCATAGTTAGCCAAAGTAGATAATTTTAACCAGAGACAATGATTACATTAGCCTTAGACATTGAGACCAAATGTTGGTTGAGTGAGAAATTAGTGCTGTGTACTATGGTGCATGGGGCCTATGCCATTTTGTACATAGGCTTAGAAATAAACACAAACTTCAGGAGTAAAATTGTTACTCACAGCGTGAGAGCACAAATTTGCTACCGTTCTTTATATAGGCAGCTGATAGGTCTGGCCATATTACTTTGTCATTTTAACTCAAGTATAAATAACTTCTACTGTGAAGAATATACATGTAACTATTCACCTATATAAAATTCCTACTAGTAAGATTCTATGTCAGAAAAAAATGTGTCTGGAATACATATATATAATGCTTAAAATATATGTAATGCTATATACGTAGAAATACAGAGACAATATAAAGTCGACCTTTGAACGACATGAGTTTGAAATGCACAGTCCACTTATACTCAAGATTTTCTTCTACCCTGGGTACCATGGAGACAGCAAGATGACATCCTCTCTTTCTCCTCCCTGTCAGGCTATTCAATGTGAAGATGATGAGGATGAAAACTTCTATGATGACCCATTTCCTTTTAACAGACACTAAATATATTGTTTCTTCTCTGTGATTCCTTAATAACATTTTCTTTCCTCTAGCTCACTTTTCCATAAGAATATAGTACCTAATATATGTAACATAACATGCAAAATCTGTGTTGACTGTATTATTGACTGTATTATTTGGGGGGCTTCCAGTCAACAATAGGCTGTTAGTAGCTGAGTTTGGAGGCAGTAAGAGTTACATAGATTTTCAACTGTGTGGAGCCATCATATTGTTCAAGGGTCAGCTGTGTAAGTGTGTACATATATACATGTGTATATACATATATATCTACATAGTACTGTATATATATAGAGAGAAAGATGTTTATATATACATACTGTTTTTAATTGAAGAGACGATCAGAGTTACTTGGATATAGCGAGATTTCCTCTCTAGTTGGATAACAAATGAAGTCTAGTGATTTGATGTAATTTTCACCAAATCATCATTTATAGCAATGTAAAGCAGAATTATGAAAATGCAGTTTTAGCCTAGTGTGGTGTTTCACACCTCTAATCCCAGAACCTTGGGAGTTTGACGCAGGAGGATCAGTTGAGGTCAGGAGTCTGAGATCAGCCTGAATAACATAACAAGAACCTCATCTCTAGAAAAAAAAATTATAAAACTATAAACATTTAGCCAGGTATAGTGGAGAAATGCCTGTCTCCAAGCTACTTTGGAGACTGAGGTGGGAGGATTGCTTTCAAGGTTGAATCCATGACAGAACTGTGATCACACCCCTAACTCCAGCCTGGGTGACAGACAGGGACCCTGTCTCTAAAGAAACAACAAAGAAAAGAAAAAAAATACAGTTTAATTACACTTCTCAGTGAGAGAGAATTAAGATAACAAACAAGAGTAATAAGGAAGTGGATTCACCACTAAGGAAACAGATCCTTGAAAATATTAATACTTTTTCATATCAAGTGAGATGCCTAAAATTGTGTGGATGTTAAAAACACTGAGTAAAAATGTGGGTGAGCGGTTTTCTAGGTTTTAGAAAAGAATGCTTTTCTGATTTAAAGCAATTGAAGGACTGATCAGTTTTAGAATTTATTATCAGGGATTTATAAAAGTATAAATGTAGAATTGGAGAATTAAGATACCCCATTTAACTGAGCTAGCCATTCAAACATCACCACAACTTAAAATCCTCTTTGGTTTGTTTGCCATGTCCTGAGATTGCAACACTGACATAGATGTAGACATGAAATCCATTAATGTATAAGTAAGTCATCTAAACCTTACAAACTTCTTTTCAAAACTTAATCAGACCAGTAAATAATCACTAAGGAAATAAGAAAATTTCTGTTGGTATAAGACAAAAAAAAATGTATGTTAAGATATAAGGAAGGTAAATTTTCAACAGAAACTTGAAAATGTAAGACATTTCACCACTTATTGAAAATGTTAAAAAGTCAGACCTTGCGTTTGATACTGTGCTGAATGTGAGAAATCACTGTGCTAGTAACTTGCGGAACGTGGGTGATTTCTGCAGGGGTCTTCAGTAGAAAAAACTTAGACTATACGATTATCCTTGTCACTCTTGGTTCTGCCATGTCAACGTGGTGTCTCTCCATCACTCTGCGAATTTTAGGGATTAATACGGGGTTTTGGTTCTCTGCTTGTCAATCAATTTCTCATCTTTCTCTATCAATAAATTCAACTTTATTAAGAAATAAATGTGTCCCCCAAATCACTTGCCTTTCTGGGGTTTTAATTATTTTTCATCTTTCATTTCTCTCAATTCTATTCAGTGTTCATTGGTTACAACTATTTTTTAAACATTAATTATGTGCACAGACTGTATAGAAATAATTTATATTGAATAGCTTTAAAATATTTTACACGTTCTCCTGAACACATTTCTGAAAATATTGATTTCAATACAGTCCAGAGAACTCATTCCACTTGCCAGGCAAGCATACTATTTAAAGATTCAATATTTTCTGCTCTTGTTTGTTAAACACAGTGTATCTTTGCAAACATCAGAAATATGATTATTATGGGCACTCATCTCTAAAGAAGGC
This sequence comes from Perodicticus potto, assembly GCA_963574655.1. Lineage (NCBI taxonomy): Eukaryota > Metazoa > Chordata > Mammalia > Primates > Lorisidae > Perodicticus > Perodicticus potto. The sequence continues at coordinate 30,092 of CAUYRH010168059.1, read as the reverse complement.
TCAGATATAGAATGATTTATTTTACTATGTTTGACTCCTAAGACTAAGTTCAGAAATTTAAGATTAAATTATTTCTTAAACTGCAAAAGGAAATAATTTTATTTTAAATGATAAATAATCTGCTGAAACCTCAAGCATTTTGCTTTATTAGCAATTCTGTGATTAAATAATATTCACCACATTAGTTTTCTAAGTATACATGAATATCCTGGTACACTTTAGGCTTTCACTCTTATTTTTATTGTTATACTTAAGAAATATATTATTTTCACAAACAACTCTTATTCATTTTTTCTTTCATTGAACACATATTTATTGAACACTTATATGTGCCAGTTATATTTCTTAGTATACAAGTGATAGCAGTAAATAAGGTTAGCCTTGCTATGTTCCTATTTTTCTTATGAAGTTTTAAATAATTATTGGTACATATTTTCATGGTTTCTTATTATATTACTCTTATTACCTTCATGACTAATTTAAAGACTTCGTATATGCATTCCTAACATATTTAACAAATGTATCTGTTTCCTTTTAAATATTTCATCTTCATGACATATGTTTTAAATCGCATATCAAATAAATATAGTTTTTAAAACCAAGCAAAGAACAATCTTATTGCATACACCCACAGAAATTAATAGAGGCACAAAATTATGCATAGCCAGCAAAACTAGCAAAATTAATGTGCTGATTCTAACCAGATTTACAAAAATGCAAATATTGCAGCTTTCATCTCATATTGTTTAAAGAGATAAATTTAGGGAAAAGAGCAATAGTGATTTTTTAGTATAAAAATAATAGCAAGCTTAAATAATTGGTGTTATGAAATATTTGTAATAGCAAAATACGAAAAACTGAGCTTTTGTATTTCCTTCAAGAAATACCAAAAAATAATAATTAATGTATGGGTATATATACATATGCAATATTTTATAAATTTTTTTTAGGATCTTATTGTCTACTTTATTTACAAATAACACCGCACTTAAAAACAGAAGCATATGGTAATAGTTTTCAATAATTCATTTAACAACTCATTATTAACTACTATATATTTCATTGTGTATATAATAGAAAATCTCAGGTAAAAGCTAATTACAAGTTAAAACCTAAGGTGCGACATGTTAAACATGTAAGAACATATTTAAAAAGAAGCTTCTCCTATCATATATGACAAAGAAATAAGGCTGGGCAAGGTGGCTCTTGCCTATAATCCCAGCACTCTGGCAGACTGAGGCAGATGGATTGCTTGAGCTCAGGAGTTCAAGACCAGCCTGAGCAAGAGTGAGACCTCATCTCCATTAAAAATAGAAAAATTAGCAAGATTTGGTGGCCAGCAGTTGTAGTCCCAGCTAGTCAGGAGGCTGGGGTAGGAGGATCATTTGAGCCCAGGAGTTTGGGGTTGCTGTGAGATGGGCTGAGGCCACAGCACTCTCACCTGGGCAGCAGAGTTAGACTCTGTCTGAAAAAAAAAAGCAACAACAACAAAAGCTTCACATGCAGAAATGTAAACTATTAGCACTTCCACTGCAAACATTTTATTGTTTAGGATGATTTCTTACGATATTTGTAAAGGAAATTATTGATGATGGTTTTCCTCCTCCCTTTTTATTTTGCCTAGATTTTATTTATTAAATTTAACAATATGTTATTTTCTCTCATGTACTTCAAAAATATTTTACATCATTTGCAAATGAATCTAATTAGAACTCAGGGAATTATATTGCATATTTGGCAACAGAGGTATAATAGATGCCAGCTGCCAGGTCTTGAACTTTAAAAATTTGGAATTTAAAATTTGTGAAATAATAACTCTCAATTTATTGTTGGCATTACAGAAACAGTGTTTATTTTCCATCCTCTGCACAAGAAACACTGTGCCCCACAGATAATTCATTCCAAGTTTTATGGAAACATTTTCACAGAATGTCTTGGCAATTTTTATAGCTTATATTTTCTGCTAAGAATGTTTTTTATTAAACATTTCCTTTGGTTTTGGCATAATTTCTTTATTATGCTGTTTAATGTTTTGAAATATGTTAGAAAAATATTTCTAAGGTTTGAAAGAAAGATGACCTTCCCTTTATTTCCTGGAGAGAATGGTGATGTGATTGCTTCAAGTAGTAGTCCAGCTGTGCTCAGCATGGGAAAATCTTAGTTTAGACTCACGTCAAGCTTCTGTGCCTGTACAGTATCACAGAAATTGAATGATGTGTCCTGGAGAAGTGTAGGAATGATGAATGCTTCAGGGATCTGATTATTGCTGAATGTTCTGGGACCGTTCCGAATTAAAATAATTTTTGTTGTTTCCATTTAAGTGAAATTCATCTTGCTAGACCATATATGTTGACAATTTATTTTGAAAAAAATATTTCTATCTCTCGTATTCAAGAAACTCAAGAATATTATCCCTTGGGTAATAACATCTCACCTACATTACAAAAATTAGTAGAGTCGACTGTTACTAGAGAGATATCCTACGTTTCCTCCAGGTAAAACCAGAAGTTTGCATAGGCTTCTTAGCTCTTTTTCAGAGAAAAGTTAGAGGTCAGATAGCCAGCTGACACTGAGGCTCATGGAAGTGTGGAAGTGTTGAAGACCAGGAAAAATCTTGGAAACATTTGCTGTAGAGACCATACCTGGGAGACAAGAGAAAAATAAATGGAATTCAAATTTGCAAGAAAGTCATTGTTAAACTTCAATGAAAGACATTTAAAATAGAGTTAGCATTTATTCATGACATTACACAAAATACTCAATCCAGAGGAGAAACTGAATAATCAAAGAACTATGGCACGGAGTTTGGCAGAAGTGTGTAAGAGAAGATGATCAAAGGACATAGTATAGTGTGGGCATACTTTTATAGACTCTAACCATGAGAACGAAGTAATTGAAGAAGTTAAGTGAAGTTTTAACAGTAGTAATGGCTGAGAAATTTGATGCATTTGGAAGAACTGGAGTGTGTAATGAAAATAAGCAGCATAAAACAGACATAGCTGGGCTTGGTGGCCCGGACCTTAGTCCTGGTTACTTGGGAGGCCGAGGCAGGAGGATTGCTTGAGCCCAGGAGTTTGAGGTTGCTTTACCCAGGGTGACAGAGTGAGACTCTGTCTCAAAAAAAAAGGCAAACAGAAAATAACAGAAGTTGGAAAAGCAAGCATTTGTGGCCAGAGAATTGCCGATTTTGAAATATTTGAGGTAGACTAATTTTAAACATTGGTGAAACATGAACTATAGATCTATGATTATAGATAATCAAACTGGAACAGATTGGATGTAGTAGATAAACTTGATGAATTAAAGAAGCTATAAAACAGATATCAATAATTTTCAAAAAATGGGGGGGATATCTTTAAGGATGGGGCATTAACTAACTCTAATGAAGGTAGTGATGGAAGGACAAGCTAATTATTTCTTCTAAGTTCCTGACCTGCAGTGCCAAAATAATATCCTTTTGATAAAGTAGTGAGCGATGTAGTATTATTGGGGGGAAAATAGTTTTCTATTGGTTCAAGGAATAAGACAAAATTATGCAAGCGCATTTTAAAAGTTTGAGTGAAACATTTCATCGTAGGCTCTGGTGACCTAACGGGTTTAAAGAGCCCACACTGTTGTACCTTCTGTGGTTTCTATGCAGATGGAAAACATCTAGAATTGTCATATACACAAGGTGGGAGACTTAATTTAACTGCCCTAAGAGCCAGAAAATGTGTATGAGGGACCCCACTATAAGAGCTAACGAAGGGACCCCCTAGTTAGAGCCCAATTAGAAGATGTAGTGGGAAATTAAAAGGGAATTATGTAATATGGAAACTAATAAAAAGCTAATTTCCTGAAGAAGGACCAGGTAGGCTTGAATGAGCCGAGGAGAAGAGCTCATAATCCAACTACAAAACCAGAGCAGCAAACTCCGGAACAGTGAAATCAACAAACAAACAAAACTCCCAAACAGTCAAAGAATATTTGTACAAGCAAAGCGACATTTCTCCAATTCTCATGACGTCATTTAGCCCCGTATTTCACCATGCATCTATAAACCCTCTTGGGTTAGAAATAGAGAGGGGGAAAAAACTCCAAGGACAGAACATTTATAAAACTCAGCTGCTTACAGAAGTAAACACTGCTGCCCAGGACACAGAGATTGCGCTGGTTTTTATTTTTTATACCAGCATAAAAGCTCACTGACTAAATGGCTTATAAGATATTCTATAAATTATTGTTTTGAATAGTTATGATAATGTAAACAGCGTTTTTAGATAGAAGATTGAGCTGGTAGCACACTGGATTCTGTTGCTCCACATGCCTTTCTTTTACGGCCAGTCATTGATGTATACAAGATATAGATTTGGATAGAAGAGAGTTGTATACGTTTTGTCCATTAGGTTTTTTGTTTTGTTTTATTTGCTTGTTTTTATTTTAATAAATTGAGGGTATACAAGTTGCATTCTACTACGTGTATGTACAGTGATGAAGTCAGGGCTTTTCAGGTACCCATCACCTAGCTAGTGCACCTGTACATAATTTTTCATCCCTGACCCCTTCCCATCCTCCTGTCTTCTGAGCTCCAATGTCTGTTATGCCCCTCTAGGTGCCTCTGAATAGCTCTCTGTTTAGCTCCCACTTATAAGTAGGAACATGTGCTATTTATTTTTCTGTTCCTGAGTTACTTCACTTACAATAACAGCCTCCAGTTCCATCCACGTTGCTACAAAATGTATTATTTTATTTTTTCTAATTGCTGAGCAGCCCTCCATGCAGTATATATATGCCATGTTTTCTTTTTCCACACATCAGTGGCTGGACACTCAAGTTGACTCCACGTCTTTGCCACGTGCATCATCTCTTAGTTTGGTTAAGCACTTTTTCTTGTACACACTATCGACATTGCTATCAATGTTTAGACATATCCACTTGCACTGTGTGTTCCTATAGCTCCATATTTTCTCTTTTTATCACTTTGCTTCAATAATAATGTGCTTAACATAGTCTCTTTACATAAATTGAATCATCAAAACTTCGAGTTTATAGGGCATTAACATTGCCATTTGGGGGTACTAAATTTTTTTATGGAAATTTAAAAAATTAGAATTTTATTAACTCAAATTTACTGCAGAAAAAGAGGAAAAGATAAATAAAACCAACACAAAAACTAAGTGCCTGTAGGTTAAGGGGTTCTACTACTAATAATCATTACTGAAATATTGGCATTAATTCCTCCTCCTCCAGATGGGACTATGTGCAAAGTGACATATTTAAAAATATATGGGATCATGATTTCCCAACAAAGTTATATCTATTTGTATCATTTTCAAATTTATACATTAACACATTTAGCTAATTTCTTATTATTTTCAGCTACAGAAACTTTAATTAGGTAAAAACTAAGAGATACTACTCAGAATATTTGTTTTAGAGTCATTTTTTCATGTGATTCTGTGAGATAGGTCTAACATAGCTGTCACTTAATATTTATAACACTGAGAAAGAAAATAACTAGCTCTAATTATTTCTTCAAGTACGAGGAATCACACACTGGCTTTGGATCTACTATACTCTAGCTGTGTCTCTTCCTCCACAAGATCTTAACACTCACTCATTTAGGTCCCTAAAACACAGAAATGGATGGAACTATTGACAATGTTTCGCTGCACTTGAATAGGAGGCTTAACATTATTTAAAAAATAATTGTCATGTTTCTAATTGAAGGGAGTTTAAGCTCTAGCTAGACAGTCATGGACATCATAAAGTTTATCAAAAAGATTGAAAAATAACACCAAGATAACTATAGTATTTCATACTGGACCTATAATGCCTAACTTCTTTTTGAAAATTATTTTTATATTTTTCATTTTTTCAGTTTAGTTAATAGTACAAATAATTAGGTTACAATGTTTGCATTTGTTAGGCAAAGTCCCTCTTATAATGGTGTCCTGCCCCCAAGAGGTGTGCCATACATCCTAATATTCTGCTCATGAGGTAGGCACACACCTGTCCCACCTCCCCTCTCCCTGCCCCCTTGCTCCCTTGCCTCTCACATTAAATCAATTTGAATTTTTCTCTTATGTGGGTGTATATTAGTTTGTTTACTGGCTTCTTATTAGAATTGAACAAATTATATTCTTCTCCATTCTTGGGATCCTTTACTAAGGAGAATCTGTTTCAACTCAATCCAGGTTAATACAAAAGATATAACATTACCGCCTCTTCTATGGCTGAATAGTAAGTATTCCATGGTATACATATCCCACAGCTTGTTACTCCATTCCTTGGTTGGTGGGCATTTAGGTTCTTTCCTCATTTCTGAGTTTACAAATTGAGCTGCAGTAAACAATCTAGTGCAAATGTCCTTATGATAAAATGATTTTTCTTCTTCTGGGTAGATGCCCAGTAATGGGATTTCAGGATCAAACAGATCTAATTTGAGTTCTTGGAGAATTCTCCATAATTCCTTCCAAAAAATGTTGTGTTAGTTTGCAGTCCCACCAACAGTGCAAAAGTGTTCCCTTCTCTCCGCATCTGCACCAGCATTAGTAATGCCTAGCTTCTGATTTCCATTGGAATTTCTATTCTTCAGAAAGTGCTACTTGGACTTATAAATGTAGAAAAGTGCATAATGAAGGCATAAATATCAAGGCCATGAAACAAATGAGGTAGTCTAAACATCATCTTTTATAGTGATGCCTTGAATTTTGTTTGTATGTGAAAAATAAGAATGGGTTTCCAATTTTTCCCCTTCAAAAACAACAAAAACCTTTTATATAGAGACACTTACGCACTGAGGTTTTTTTAATGACCATATTTTAAATGTGACACCAGTCTAGTTCTTCCATTTAACAGAGTGTTCATTAAAGTCTGCAAGCTGCTTCTACAAAAATCTTCTGTCAGAGGTTTTAGGCAATTTCCCTTTGGTTTCACATTTTTAATTGGTTTTACCAAAAAGAACATTATCTCTACCTGGTAACAGGAAGATATCCAAGTTTTATATTAGCTTTGTTTTCTCTAGTGTCTACCTCCAGCAATACAGAATGCTAACAAACAAAATCTAAAGACCTCAGTGACTAGGAAGGAGGGGAAAAAAAATCTTCATTTTTGGAAACTTTTACCATTAGACCACATGGCCCCATGTAATTTTCTCCTGTGTGGTCTCAAACATATTGTAAGAAGACTGCAATGAGTTGAATTCTTTTTGTTAAGGTGTTATATCGCCAAGCTGTTAGAATAATGCAGCTGGGTTGAAAATTTTTGGCTTTTTAGTCAAAGCTGAACAGTGTCCATAGATTTTCCTGAGTCACTTCCAACATACAGTAGCAGCTGCTGTGTTTATGTATAATACCACTGTGCAAATGGCAATTAAACTACAACATTCTAGATACGTAGTTGAGAAACAGCAGGCAGTCCGCACACAACTGGCATTGAGCTAAAACAGAAAAGATCCACTTTTGAAATGTAAGTCACGCTAACAATCCCATGTGACTGAGTACAGAAAATGGTGGGTGAAAACTAACACTATCTGACAGATCAAGACAAGGATCTTTAGGGTAAAATAGAAAGTTTTTATTTACATTTTCTCTCCACATGTGGCTTCAAAAAATAATTGCAAGGAGCATGACCTTTTTGATATAGTTTACAACAACTAATATTTCAGATACATCTCTTGCAATAAAATATTATTTCAGGGTATGTCCTCCGTGTGAAACATCCTAATAGTAATCTTATAAGGAAAAATGAATTTTAAATAATTATGGATTTTCCTTTTGGCCCTTAGGGCATATGATAAGGATTCCAAAATGTCTCTGATGAAAATAAAAGGCAATGATAGCCATAGGTATTGTGTCTTTTCTAGTGGTCTAGATATGTTGTAAATTTCCCCTCTAAAGTATCAGCTTAAATTCAGTGGATGACAAATAGCAGTGTCTGTTCCAAGTGTAACCTTCAGTTTCTTAAGATATCTTAGGACACAAGTGAGTTAGAACTGTGATCAATGAGAATGTCTTTGAGGTTACCAATTTATTTTAAAATTCATATACTGCTATTTATTACAAAATATGTCAATGTTATGTTAATGTGAAAGCTCTTCTGCAATGACATAACTTTTTGTAAGATTGATGCCCACAAAATAGAAAATGTTTTCATCTATATTCATCAAATATATATTGAATAGCTACACATTGGAAGTATATAAGGGGGGAAGGAAAATAGCAGAGGACAGGACAGTGTAGCTTCCACCCATGGAGAGTGGAGTGTAATTGACCTGATATTGCTGCAGCCACATCCCCAAATGTCCTGTAGTGTAAATGTACCCCCATTTTAGAAACTCTCCTACACACTCTGAGAGGGACATATGTTTACTTATTTAAAAGAATGACAACTAAGGTACTAATTTTCAATCACCCCAACAGTGTATAAAGGTTCCTTTCTCTCCACATCACTATCACCATCTATTGTTTGGGGATGCTTTGATAAAAGTAATTGTTACTGGGCTTAGGGGACATCTCAGGGAAGTTTTGATTTGCTTTTCTCTGATGATTAGTGACACTGAATATTTTAGAATATTTTTATTTGCCATTAGTCTATCTTCTTTTGAAAGCTTCATGAAAAATATGGAAGATTAATTAAACAAAAAGTTGACTCTGAAAAGATAAAGTTGACAGTGCTCTTGCTAGATTAACCAGGAATAGAAGAGAAAGGACTGAAATAAGCTCAATCAGAAATGAAAAATGAGATATTACAAATAATACCACCGAACTACAGAAACATTGTCTATGAATACTATAGAAATTTCTACACAGATAAACTAAAAAATGTCAACAACATTTTTGGAAATGGACAAATTCCTGGAAACACACAGCCTCCCAAGTTTTAAACAGAACTTCTGAACAGACCAATAATGAGTAATGAAACTGAAGCAGCATCATGCACATTAGGTGAGGTTCCCACAAATACTCTCCCTCCTTCCATATCCCCCCTCCCCTCTCCTCTCTCTCCTCTTCCCTTCTACTTTCTGGACTGTAGTTATGTTTTGCCATTCATATGAGATTATAGATTGATTTCATAGTAGTATTGAGTACATTGGATACTTTTTCCCCCATTCTTGAGATATGTTCTATAGAAGGAGACTTCACATCTTGTATTACCTGGACGGAGCTGGAGATTGTATTATCGTTTGCAAATGTTTGTAGTTCCTCCCTGGGGCAGTGTACACCTCCCTGACAGGGGCGTGGCACCAGGCCTCTCTTTTCCAGGAGTCTATAAGACATAGTGATTTATGTAACATCCAAGCAGACGCCTTAAGAGCTATTGCTGATTCTGCCATTACTCTCCCAATGCTCTTCCTGTATGAAGGCTGAAATGAAAAATACATGGGAGCGGAGCCACAGCTGCTCCCAGCCGACTTGTAACACAAGGAGGAAATCTATCTTTGTTTCTGTGAGCGCCTGAGATTTAAGGGTTATTTCTACAACCGCAAAACTCGAAAAATCCAACTAATAAGGAAAAAAGAATTTTCAAGAGACATTATGTTATTTCACTTTATTACGTGAAACAACTCTGCCAGCAGTGTGGAGGAAAGTTGGGTGTGGAGAAGCCTGTAGTTAGGGGTACTATCCCTGCTACCAAGTTGCTGGCAATTTAGTGGGAGAGAGAAATGCATGAAACAATTCCCACTCTAACATGGAATTCTGAATTGTGGGAATAAGAGATCATGTGAGGCTTTGTGTAGAAGACAAATCTAAAGAGGAAAGAAAACATGAATTTATAGGGAAAAGCAGTCAAGCAAAATTGAGGAAGATAATTTTTCCCTTACTGATTTGCAAATGATCATGAGTAACCTGCACTTAGTCATACTTTTAGGGGTTAAAAAAATACACTTTTCTTTACTATTTCCTCATGTTATTCCTCATGTCCTTTACTTCATTATTTTAATTGATATTCATTTAGCAATTTATTTTAAAACATATAAAGTATTTGCTGTAGAACATTTGGAAACTGTCAACAAGGCCCCTTTCACCTATGAACTTCTCCACAAAACAAAACAAAACCCCCCAAAATTACCACCCAAAATTCCCTTTCATATTTTGGTAATTTTTTTTTAATGTTGGGGATTCATTGAGGGTATAATATTTTGGTAAGTGTTTTTTTAACACGTACCTTTTATACGTCATAGAAAAGCATAGCGAGGCTCTTAGTGTTCCCTACTGAGAAGTGGCTCTCAAGGATCCCTGTAAGGATAATTTATAATTGAATAATTAAATTAATAATTTGGGAACTAGTTACTTCCACGTATGTGAACAAACTTGCATGGCCAAGTGATTTGCTGGCAGGGCATCTTTACACAACCAGCGGCTCACAGTTCATACAGCATCACTTATGCACCGCATTGCTTTTGTTTTCACTTTTTAATTCAATCGTGTGAGTCTATGTATACCCTGATGATCTTGCCTCCAAAGGAAAAGTTCACTGCCAGTCCAAGTGACCCTGCAGCGAAGGGAAAGGTGACTACAATGGAAACGAAAAGTAGAAATAAGAGTTCTGAGAAAAGCATTAGGAGAAAGGCCAGATGGCATCTTTCATGGGAAAGCATTAGGCCTTGGTCGCTGGACTATTAGAACAATGATAAAGGATAAAGTGGGAATCATGGAACATCTAAAAGATGGTGCTATAATGAAAGCATCAAATATTACTAAGCAACATTGCAGATCAATTATTGATATAGGAAGGTTATTACTGATTTGGTTAGAAGATCAAAATAAGTGGTAGCATTCCTTTTAGTCTAGGATTGATACACCATGTGGGGAGTGTTAACTTTTCGTATTGTTTTTGAAATTTCTCTTATCTAAACTTTTTGCATAAATTTATTTCTATGTCTGTTTGTTTGGATTAAAATAAAAAGCACAATGGTTTCTGCAGTTTATTATTACAGCACAGGGTATTGTTATTTTTATTATAGTATTACAGTGTACTATTTTTACCACATAGAAGCTATTATAGCATTGTTGTTATTATCATTCTTATTGTTCAGTTTCATACCAATCCAATCTGAAGACGTTCTTGGGAACACACCTTTTCTGTAATGCAGGGATTAATGACAATATTGTAGCAATAATACTGCTTTATAATCTGATTTTCTACTCTATAATAGTTTCCATATCATTAAATGTTAGTTATTTTACATTGCTGTATAGTATTCCTTTTATGGACCATGCAATTCATGAACCCATTTTCTGTCTTGTAGGTTATTTTTATTTATTTTTTCCTATCCTAGGCAATGTGGTATAATTTATCCTTATATCTTTGAAAGAATTTAAGGTGTTTTAAATATGTAACTTACCAGCAGGATAATACAACATCTATTTCCCCGATTAGTATACTACTATTAATAAGTCTTCTTTCCCAAGCAGAAGAGATTCTTAAGCTACAAACTGCATTTCCTACATCAGTAGATGATATTATACTAGTTCAACAGGCAGTTGTTTTTGTCTTTATTCTTAAGAGTGGCTGTATGGCTTTGTGTGTCTCTTCTCAGTAATCTAAGAGCTAAGATTTTCTAAAAAGGAAGGAACTCAAAAAATGCATTTGCATCCCATCACCTTATGCACAGATCTGCATTCCCTCCTCACACAGTGTGATTTCTGCCTCTGCAAAGCCAATCACTGTGAAAGGATAATTCACATTCACGTGGCTGGACTCAGGAATGCTTATGTCACCTGCCGGTGGAAGTTTAAAAGTCAGAGTATGACTGGGTGTATCTTTCTTCACCATTTTTCATGTGACCAGGACTGAATAGTGGCTGCCCTGTCTGTCTGGCTCCTCTAATCCATACCTGGAATAAAGCCACAGCTACAATGAACAGAAAGCACAAGTGAGAAAAATTGTCCATTGTGATGTGCCAAAGTTCTGGGTTCATTTGTTATGCTGCATTGCTCATTCTCTCCTGACTAACACACCTGGAGAACAGCCAGGCATTCACAGAGATTACATCACTGAAGGCAGGACAGACCAGTGGGGAAGCCAGTCTCCTCGGACTGAAAACTGGCCTTTTTTCCTTTCTAAGTGAATAATCTTGAGGACACCATATAACTTTTTTTGTTTGTTTGTTTTTAGAGACAGAGTCTCACTCCATTGCCCTGGGGAGAGTGCTGTGGTATCATAGCTCACAGAAACCTCAAACTACAGAAACCTCAAATTCTTGGGCTTGAGTGACCCTCTTTCCTTAGTCTCCTGAGTAGCTGGGACTATGGGCCACTTTAACATCCAGCTAGTTTTTCTATGTTTAGTAGATACAGGGTCTCACTCTTGCTCAGGCTGGTCTCAGACTCCTAAGTTTAAGCAATCTCTCTGCCTCAGCCTCCCAGAGTGCTCGGATTACAGGTGTAAGCCACCATGCCCAGTCTATAATTCTTTTTTTTTTTTTTCTGGACTATGACTCTTATAAGTTTTCTTATCTCACAGAAAAGTGGAGATAATAGTATTCACCCTCAAATAGTTGTTGTGAAGATTGAATAAGATTGTTATGAATGTTAAATATGTTGTACTTAATAAAAAATGACACATAGAAAAATTTTAATATATACCCACTATTATTTTTAAAATCAGTGTTAGTATCAGTGGTGTTAAGCAGAGATCATAGAAGTAGAAAATTTACATTTAAATAAAAAACACCTGGGTTCAATTCTCAATTCTACCACTTACTATCTGTGTGAATTTGAATAAGTAACTTGAGTTCTCTAAGTCTGTTTATTCACTTAAAAATGGGGATAAGAATGCTTACCCACTGCATTATTGAGGTGATCAAATGAATTTGTGTATATGGGGAGCAGATCACACTGCATGGCACATTGGGAATACTCAATAAATAATAGCCGTTATGATGATTAAAAATCAATGCTGCCCACCACTTAAAGGCTCTGAATGATAGAAAAGTATTTCAATGGCCGTATTTGATCTTCTTCTCTGAATGTTAGATTCTCAGTCTGTTACTTTAAAGTCTGTTGTGGACTCCTAAATCAACTTGCTAAATCAATTCTGACTTCATGAACAAATGTTATGCAGCATGGCTACGGGAATAATTATTGATCTGACCAAAAATCTCTTTGGAAAATTAAAACATGCTGAACTGCATACAAACAGGTATTACACTAACTCTAATCATCCATCTGATCCAGTCAAAGAGGATTTCAAGTAGACCCCCCAAAAAAGATCAAAAAAGAGGTGAGTCTGCCTGGATTGTAGTCCCAATTTTACCATAAATAGGCATGAAGTTGGGCAAGGGCTTATGGGAGCAAGTTTCCTCACCTTTATAGTAACTTTGTTATGGCTCATGGTGTATCTGGTTTTCAATTTCCTGAAGTAGTAAGTAGCTGTTTTTATCATATCGCTGAGCATTGTTTTTGCTTCAAATGTAGAATGAGGTGGAAACTATCAAGCCTGAGTAAATTTTGAAAGTGCTGCTAAGTTCAGACCTTACCTCTTATGGCGCCTATGGTCTTGAAGTCCTTAAGTAAATTCAGAGCAAACAATAGCACCATCATCAACAGTGCCACAGCATCTTTACATGACCAGTTTAACCCTGACCCTAACCCAGCTCTAACCCCAACTAGGCACCCCCACCTGTCAACCCCATGCCCAGGTTTTCCTCACCATAGTGTCTATTTTATTGTGAGCATGAAAGTAGGAAAAAAAAATTACTTTTCAACAAATACATTAGTGTATTCAAACGTTTTCTTTCTCATTTTAATGCCATCCAACATTTGTTCATTTCCCCCTTTATTTGTATGAATTGTGTTCTCCCCAAAGTTCTTATATTACTTTTTCACAGAAATAAAGTTCAACTTAAATACAGAATATTCAAAATGTTATTTTAAAATGTGGTTTAAAGCAGATATGTGTGCAAGGATCAGTTATTCATAAAAATGTAGGAAATGGATAGAAGTTTTTTAGTTTCTGTCTTGTCACACCATCAAACTTCAGGTCTCTATTTGTCTGGCCTCAACCATCAGGATTAAAATGGGGAAAAACATGAAGTCTAATATCTAAGCGTTTACAAACTTCAGGATGTTTGTTTTCACAACTCTGCATACTTAAAGTTTTTCCATCTCAGTTATATTTATAAAACATTAACACCTTTATTTCCATTTCACTAGAAGGAAAAAGTGGAAATGAGGAGAAACACTAAAGATATCCCAGAGCCATGGAGCAAGCAGAAACTCACAGACACAGTAAATTTATTGGCCTGCCAAATAACAGTCCCCCGAAAATGACTCAAAGCTAGAAAGAAATCAGAATCGTGAATATGAGATTTCTGCTAAGAAAACTAAAAAAAAAAAAAAAAAAAAAGACTCAAAACTTTCCATGCAGGCAAGGGGCCTTACATCAGAACGTCTTCATATTGCAGACCAATACCGTGGTATTAGAAACAGGGGAGAAAGTATTTACTGCACTCTGGTACCAGAAGGTGAAGGGTAAAATAGACGAAGCAAAACTGAAAGGACGGACAGGGAGTGAGAACAGTAGGAGTGAGTCTATGAAAGCCCCGAGTGAAGGTAGTGCATGTGGGACTTGCTGAGAGTGCGGTCCGGAGGGGCTCTAGTCGTCTAGGTCGGGAGTGTTTTCGAGCCTGGTGTACAATTAACTCAGAAAAGTGGCTGTGGGCAAGTTAGAGGAGGATTGTGGGGCAGGGCTCTTAGCATCATCAATTCAAAGAGTCTGGATTTTCTTCTAGAGACAGAGGGAAATCACAGGTCGTTTGTGAGCAGGAGCTGACACAGGCAGAATGGGGCCACGGGAAGATTGATAACTTGGGGGCAATGTGAACAGGGAAGCGTATGCAGAAGGTTTCCTGGTTTGCAGGTGACAGGTGCCCTCAAACACTAGGAATTTTTTCCCCTAGTTTTGTTGGCAGAAATCTTGTATTGCCAATTCTGATTTCTTTTAAGGTTTAAAAACTGTATAAGTAGCAAAAACCTTGTGTTTAAGCTTAAATGGAGGTTTATTATACACTCCATAACAAAAATTGAAGTCCCATTGCAAATCTTTCATTTTAACCAAAAACGTTCCCTAGGGTTAGTAACGTGCAGCAAAAAACATGAGTTGTAGAATGATGTGTAGGCCAAAGAGAAAAAATCACATGGTCTAGAAAACCTTATTGTTTCCGCTCTGTCATGTTTACAAAAAAAACAACCAAATAAACAAAAACCATGAATACTTTATCATGAAATACACACATCCTATAGCAGCTTTACTAGTAATTAAAAAAAGTCTATAACATCAAAATTATAGAACTAGGGAAGCAACATATTATTACAAGCCACTTCTTTTTCTTCCCGAAGAACACAAATCTTGCTATTTCACTTGAAAACTTGCTAATTTTCATTTATATCTTCCTGCGGTATACAACATTATTAACTGTAAACAGGTAAGCAGAGCACAAATGAACCACCGACATGTTTTCCAGAAATGCCCTTGACATAATTTTGACACTTTTAAACTTAACAAATGTTGGCTGAATTTAGTAGATACGTAATTTTTGCCCCATCTTAGTAGCATCAAGGAAGGCAGAAACCCTCTGAATCTTTAAGCAGATAACTACAATTACTGTAAGCTTTGTAATATAATCTCCCCAAACATATTTAAATTATGAACGCCATAGAAAGATTTCAAAGATACAAATTCAAATACAATTAAGGCAAGTGTCATTTCTTTTACTCTTTGTAACTTGCCTACTTTTCACAACACCCCACAGAGAAACATTTCGCCAGCTGCTAATATAATAAATTTGACTTGTGATCAAAAAAAAGATTTTTTTTTCAATACAAGCAATACAAGAGGGTTTTCTGCTGTACTGTTTCAGAACTCTTTCTCAGTAAAGAAACCTTATCTAATCCTGTTTCATCCTTTAAAACTGCCTACACACTAATCTCAAGGGACAAATTTAATACTTTGCAACAAAGAGAATATATCCCTTTTCAGTTTGAATAGAGGAATTGTTAGGACACCAGTGAGGTATGAATAACATTATAATGCTGCCATTTACTTGGCAAAAGAAAAAGAAAGTCTCTTGTTGCAACCAGAAAAGAAGGCCTCCTTCTTTGGGTTAAATTTTTTGACCCTTGGTAGATCCCCAGACACCTACGTTACTGTGCTATTTGGGTCCTCTACCTCTTGAGAAGTAAACACTGAGAAAATCTAAGTAAACAGTTTGTTTTAGTTGAAGATAGAAAGACTCCATTTAATTGAGTTTTGATGATAGATGTGCTCCAAATGGTGCAAACAACTTTGACATGGTAAAATAATATTGTCTTACGGCATGTGTAACACTACATAAAGAATCTTAGCTTAGCACTTTCTGAGTTTACCACATTTAAGTGAGAAAATGACAAAAGAAAGCCAAACTGTCAGAAACAGAAAAACCTTTAACAATCCTAAATACAGCATAGAATTCTCTTCTTCATTCATTTGATTTTGGGAATAATCTTTGCGACAGAATGAGGAGAGGAGAAAGCAGCTGAACTTCATGCTTATGAAACTTTGCTTTCCTGTGGTCCACTGCACAGAGCTGAAAATGATGCTGAAATTGGCACTTGAGCCTTGATTCTACGATGTGTTTTCAGGCTAGTACTTGAGGCAAAGCAAAGCATTGAGAAGGTAAGTGCTAACCAAAACAAATTTTTCACTTCTCTTTTGGTTACTGTTACCATTCATGAATGATGTTACACGAAAGGTATCTTGTCATTGAAATCATGCATAGAATTTAAAAATGCAAGCTCTAATTTCGTTTCTATGTAAAGAATTCTATTTATTTGACGTGTTTATTAGAAACCAGACAATTTTCAAATGGCAAAGTACAGGTGTTAAACTATCATTCAACTCAGAGACTAACATTTTTATTCTCTACCTATGCAGTGTAAGTAATCCTACCAGCTTTTAGTAAATATCTTTTTTTAAATTTTTTGCAGTCTTCCTAAACATCAATTATACGCATATCTTCTTCATATACTTTTTAAAAACCAACCTTTTGACATAGAAGAATTGATTTATTTGATTTTAGTTACATAATATGTCTAATCTCCCTCATATTGTGTTTTCATGTATGTACTACTTGGAATTCATGTGATTCCAAGTGGCCCCTGTTGAGTACAGGGCAATGTCCTTTTAGATCAGATAAAAGGTCTCATGCAGTTTCAAAGTCAGGAGAGGCTGGTCTGTAGTAAAATAAGTGATTTTGGATAATTATAAGGTATCATCCAAGATTTCTGGATGTTCTTAAAGTTACACTCTTAGTTATAAAGTCAGAATGTTTCTGGGTCCCCACCCAAGAAGATCAGAAAGTAAATATGTCACTGATCTCATGTTTGTAATAGAAGTTACACATTTTGAATACACTATTGGATTCTCACTAAGAACTTATTCTCTTAGTTTTCTTTCATATTTTTAACTTCCCATTCACAACTGTTTCCTGGCCTTGTGCTTCTAAATAGTCTAACCCCCCCTCCCTTAAAACTCAAAAACTCTCAGATTTCGCAAAAATATATAAGCAATTGATAAGTCCATGAAGTGATGCTTACATTCATTATTCATCAGGGAATTGGAAACTAAAATCTCAAACTGAAGATCACTCTGCAATTACTAAAATTAAGGAAAGACTGACAGTATCAACTGTTGGGAAGGATGTGGAGCCACTGGAACTCTTATAAACTGCTGGTGGAAAAGTAAAATGGTACAACCACACTTAAAAACAGTCTGACATTTTCTTAGAAAGTCAAATATATACCTAGCCTATCACCCAGCAGCCCTTGAAAAATAAGAAGATATGTCACAAAAGACTTGTTTGAACAACAAGAGGCATATTTGTACAATGGAATACTACCCCACAATAAAAAAGCAACAAACTATCATTACATACCACAAACAGATCAAAGACAGGAAAAAGAACATGCTGTCTGCTTCCATTCATATAAAATTCTAGAAGAAGCAAATCTGAACTAGGGGATCGACCTGAAAGAGTCAGGACAGAGCCGTGTGGGACGATGAAAATGTTTCATACCGTGGATGAAATGGTGGTTATCCGAGTGTATTATTTTTCAAAACTTTTTGAACCATACCCTTAAAACCTGTATAGTTTCTTGCATGTAAGTTTTAACTCAATAGGAAAGGAAATGCACCATCTTATTTCAATTTCATGTTTATCTCCCAGGAAAAACCATCTTTTTTTTGAATAACCAAACTCCTTGAATGAGTTGCTTTCAGTTTCCATTTCCTTTCCTCAGCTTTAAAGTCAATCATTCACTACAATACGGCTCTGGCCCAGTACAGTTCCTCCTGTCCAGAATTTTCCGTTCCTGAGTGATCTGGAGTGGCACATCCTGCTCATCCTTTAGCTTTCTGCCTGAGTTTGGCTACCACCTTCCCCTCTAGACAGACCACACTGAGTCCTGGAGGTAGTACTTCCACAGCGTCTTCTCCTTTCATAATGTAGCACTTAGCATCTCTTCTTGTAATGACTTGCTTAAATTACCTCTTTACACTAAGCCATATGCTCTGGGCAGGGATGCTCATTTTGTTCACTCCTGAATTCTCAGTACCAATCAGAGTCTGTGATGCAGGATATTTGAAAAACTGTCAAATGAAAAAAATTAGCAAGTGAATGAATGAGCCATCTCCTTTCCTGTCACACATCAACTTTATCACTTTTCCTTTGGTTTATTTCCATTTCCTCTTTCATAATTCTACTCTGTGTCCCAATATATCATCCCTAGGCCTTTCTAGTAAGGTTCTAACAGAGCTCTTGGTCTTCGGCCTCTTGTAATTTTAATTCAGCTTTGCTATTGCCACACACACACAAAAAAACTACCTCTCTGTTAAATCACTTTTTTTCTTTGTCAATATCTTTAATTACTTATGAAATAAATTAGAATCTTCTGACATCATTTTTCTGGATCAACAATTTTTTTTTTCTTTTTGCCACATTCAATCTCAAGAATATCTTTCTTCTACCCGTTTCTACTTTCTCTTTGCCAATTGAACTATTGCAAATCTCTCAATTCATCTCTACCTCTAGTGTACTTGCCGCTGAATGACTAGCATTGTCTTCTCATAAAATATATTTTATCCTATCCCTTTTTAGTTTAAAAACATTAATTGACCTGGTAATGAAATAATATTTGTTGTTCCTTAGTTCAAAATCAAAGACCCTCTGTATTATCTTAAAAAAAAATTTTTTTTTTTTCTCATGCAGTTCCTTATTTTTTTTTTTAAGAAGGTCTATTTCTCTAGGCCTCATCTTTAAATGCTCAGTGAAATGTCACACTGTTAGTGTCCTTGTACAAACCCCCAGGGCTGGCTAATTTCCCTGCTTGTTCTTTGTGCTACCCCAGGGCTTGGCCGGTGTTTCTGCGACAACATTCCCATGCTGTATAATGATCTTTCTCTTCTCATGTTTGTTTTCCCTTGTTAAGAAATGTTTCCTTGGGGGCAACAACAATGGATTATAATTTTATTTTTATTCCCTGTGCTTCATAGGACGCATGGTTTATAATCGATTATTATCTCTTAATTGAACACATCGTGAATGATCATTCCATACTATTTTGAATGCATCCTGCGATTATCTGTTAACTGAACACATCGTGAATGATGATTCCATACCATTTTGAATGCATCCTGCCTTTTCACGTCTATGATTTTGCTTCTGCGGTTTGCTCATCCTGGATGGCCCTTCAAATTTTGTGATTAGTGAAAACTTTTACCTCATAAAGGTCTGGTTCGACTGATTCCTTTTATGTGACATTAGCTCTGCCCTCTTGCATAAGAATTCAGGGTGCCTTTTTTGGCGGTTGTTTGCTTGTTGGCCGTTACTTATTTGGCCATTATTTAACCTAATAAGCGTAACATTATGAGCTGGTTACAAGCAGGCACAATGGATGCTTTGGAGGCTACAGTAGAAAATAAGACCCAGTGGCTACCATTGAGAAGTTCTCAGTAAAATGGAGAGATATATTTGTAAAAATACAGATATAATTCAATCCGTTAAATACTATAATAAAGATGAGAATAAAATGCTATATGATCAGAGAGCTTGGAAGCATTAATCTGACATGATTCATAGGCAATGATTCATAGAGTGGTTGAGATCTGAGCTGGTATTTGAAAAAGGCATAGGAGTTTGACAGGCAAATAGGTGGTTGTAAAGATATTCCAGGCAGAAGAAACAGCCTTTGTAACTGCACAGGTTCACAAAAAGGATTCTGGCAACAGATTCACCCTCTTTCCCACAACGATCTCCTAAATTCCTTGTCCAGGTGTATAATATTGATGAACTCCAGTTAACACTTTATTAACTCTTAGCGCTATGGACTCCAGTTAACCTCTCTAACGACACGTTGGATTTGGTGTCACTCAGAACAGTAAAAACCTTAAAATTCTTAATTCCAATATTCCCCACTTTTGCTTCCAATTCTCCCCCCTATTTCACCGCATTCGTTTTCTATGCTTGTCACAGTCTCATGACCCTTCAACTTGCATTACCTCTCATTTGCATGTCCTCTTCTCCTTTGATTCCTTCTTTGATTGTTTTCCATAAGAAAGACGTGTTAAAAGAGCGGCTGGATGATTGCAGAAAAACAGTAACCAAGATTTTATGTAGCACAATTTCCCTTTTTTCCCCCCACACTGTCATTAGTTTATAATATAAATTACTTAGTATTCTTTATCTGGAAATTTGCAGACATCATTCCTAAATTGGCCTCGATGTGGTGATTGGTGCATTACAAGTGAATAACAACAGTAAGTAATTCATAATCAAATCTCCCTTGAAGACGTAAGTAAACATATAAATAACTATAATAAATTAGAAGGGAACATGATGACTCTGATTTGATTGACAAAGCTACCTGAGGCTTGGTCCCCAGGGAGACATCATAAGGCAAGGTGCAGATTCTCCACTGCAAATTAGAGTTCTGTACGTGACTTTGTTCTAAAGCTCAATTAACTTTGAAATTTTAAAGTGCACTAGGGAACCAGCCTTGGGCTGATGACAAGGAGAGTTATTAGCTTTAACCACAAAATATACTATGTACAAACTAGGGGGAAAGCCTAAGATAAGCCAAAACAAAACTAAGCTTTCAGGAAGTGACTAATGTAGAAAGAAAAAATGACAGAAGTCTCAAATGATCTGTTAGTTATATATATTTTTAATTTTTTAATTTTGCGACTAGTTCGCCTCAATGTTTTTTATAGCTATCTGACTTTTCATACCTTTGTTAACATAAAAACTTCAGAGTCCGACATAGACACACTTTGTAAACATAGGGATATGTATTTATGCCAAATAGAGATGAAGAGAAAAGAATTTTCATACCAAACTGTACTTTATAAAACAAACAATACAAAGCCATTTTAATTTCCATCTCCTTACTCTCCCGTCCTCATCAAATTGTCTGCCTTACCCTGGTCTCCTTCTCCATTCCTCTCTTCCCTCCCAGGACCTTTTTATAACTGTGGTTGAAATTTCATAGAATGCAAGATTGACCTTTCGTCTGTTCCCTTGACACCTGAAGATGGTGCCAACACTGCTGCATTCATTTAAATGACACATTCCCTTTAAAAATAGTAACTTTTACTTGTCTTTTTAGAAAAGTTATTAACAAAGCAACAATAAAGTTCACGGAACTTTTGACAAGGGTTTCTTGTGGGAACGTGATGGGGGAAAAATGCTCCGAGGTCTGGCTTATTTTTAGACCTTGTTTACAAGGTTGCAGCACACTCCCATTTGTATGTGTAAGAAGGCATTGTGTTCCCTGAGCGCACATCTCATCTTTAAACAGTGATCCGGAAAAGCACCTAGTGGAAGCATAAAATTCTGTGGATTCTGAGGTGGGTAGAAAGACATTGACTAAAGGTCTACAGCCTCTGCATCGTGGGCCCAGCTCGGCTTCACTTTAAACTCAACTGATGTGTTTCCTAGGTTTTCTCCTTATAGTAATCAGCACTGTGCTTTATTCACAGTATTGTTACAAGGAATAAGTGGGATAGATAGTACATAGGAAAAAATATATATATATATTTAGCATGTTGCGATGGAAAATTTCAACATACCCACCTGTAGAAATCACAATATCAAGAACCTTTATAAACTCATTCTCCCTTTCAGTAAATGTTAACTCGTGGCCAATTTGTGGCCTCTATGCTCTTACCCATCTCTCTCTTCACAATTATTTTTAAGCGAATTCTCAACATTTTCTTATTCCATCCATAAATATGTTAGCATTTTTCCCCCAAAACCTATGGTCTCATAAACTATGGAATCATTATCACGAGTAAAAATCATTTACAAGCAGCGATTTAATAGATCGAAAGTAGTAATTTAATATACACACATAAAATAACACATCAGGGTTCAAACCCCTCCTCTTGACTGATCCACTTTTGTTGATACTGTTTGAGTCGGTATCCACATAAGGTTTTTATCATACAATTAGTCCATGGATTGCAATTAAATCTTAATCCGCACTTGTTGGAGAAACTCATTTGTTTTCCTCCTGGTGTTAAACTATTGCACTCTCTTCTGTACTTCTTGTATTATGACCGTATTATATATAATGCAGTTACATATGTAAAATATATATAACTGTAGTATAACTCTAGAGTCTAATAAAATTTAAATTTTACTTTTTTCATGTTTCAAAATTCCATTCCTAATGTTATTTGTTACACAGTGCTTTTTTGATACAAATGGTTGTTTCTTACACCTTCGATTAAGTCTTTACAAGCAGGACAAAACAGCATGATACACTAAACAAGAATAGATGTAATGCTCTGAAAGATTTCTCCTTATTGATTTGTGACCTAGAAGGGGCTACCTAGTTATGCTAAGTATACGGCAATGTGTGTTCAGAGGCATGGTGGATAATTATGTTGTTGTTTCTCCATCCTTATTTCTTTTTTCATCTTCTTTATGTTCATTATATATATTTTTAAATCTCAGTTGTCGTTCATTTGATCCTTACAATATTGAATTACAGGCTGGTCCGAGGGCAGTGGTGTTTACAACTAATTGATCACAATATTGAATTACATATATGAAAATGATAAAGCATGATGACAGAACAAACCCCGTAAATCCACCACTGAACATAATATCTAGAACACTGAGATTGTGGCCTTGGCACCCCCAGTCTATTCTATCTACCTGCCTCCTCCTCATATGTAAACACTATTCCCTTGCTTTAAAAAGTCAGTTTTATGACATAGATAACATCTGTAAAGGTTATTTTTAGTCTAATTTTTTTGAGTTTTATTAAAGTGATATGCTATGAACAGCTGTCTGGCATTGAATGTATTTATTCAAACTGCTTTCAAGTGTCATCCACATGGTTGCTCACTTTATTTATTTTCCCTGATGTATATAATTTCATTTGCACACTTATTTCTTTACTTTTCTGGCCTTGGACATTGGGTTGTTTCCAGCGTTTTATTATTTTATACATTGTGATTATGAACAATCTTATACTTGCTGCTGCTGCTTCTTTTTTTTTTGCGGTTTTTGGCCAGGGCTAGGTTTGAACTCTGGCATATGGGGCCGGTGCCCTACTCCTTTGAGCCACAGACACCACCTTTATACTTGCTTCTTGATGCCCATGTCCCAAAATGTCTCTGGGAATTATATTTAGAAGTAGAATGACTGTGCCATTCCATGTACACATTGTATTCAAAGTAGTTTACCACTTGCACAACTAAGGATGGTATATAAATAGAGTCTTCACTTACCAACATCTCAATGTTTATACCAGAATTCATGTTTTTTTTAAGAAACTAGGTACAAAAAATTATGTAATTGTTGACTCAACTAACATGGCACGGATCAATGAAGACAAGGCAATTTCTTCATTTTGCCTGGTTATTGCCATGCCTGCTTCAGTTCTTCTGAATTCTCATTCATAGATTTTTCCTACTTTTGTATTTTTTAGTGGAGTCTATTATGTATGTTAGGTACTATTTTTTGTCAACTATATGTACTATAATTATTCTTTCCCATGTTGTGGCTAATCTTTTCATTTTTAAGAAAGGCTTTGATGAACAAAAGTTTAAACTTTCTATATAGATGTATATAAGTATTATTAGCCTTCATGATTAGAGAGTTTTGAGTTTTCTTTTTTAGCCCACTCTGAAATCATAAAGTCATTTTTTTCTCTAAAAAATTTAAAGTTTCGCCTTTGATATTGATCTTTGTTTTACATGGAATTGGCTTTTTAGTGTGTAGTGTGAGGCAAGGTTCAATCTTTTCCCCATATAAATAACCAATTGTCTGAACACAAACACTTTTTAGGGAATAGTCCTTCATATTCACTGTTTTATAATAATTTATCTGTTACTATTAAATTTTCATATAAAAGCACATAAATATACACTGTCACTTGTTTCCATTTATCTTTTTTTGTCTATTACTAATCTCATATCATACTGTCCTAAATATTTGAAATTTATGTTAATACTTGATATCTAGATGGAAATGTTTTCCATAGTAATCTTGTTTAGGAATATTTGACTATACTTGTCCCTTTACTCTACCATCAAATTTTAAATAACATTGTCAATTTTCTTAATCCTTTTGGTATTTTTATTTAAATTACATTAAATCTCATAAGAGATATGCGGGGAAATTTACATTTTCCTATTCATGAACATAGTATAGCTCTCCATTTATTAACTATTCACTAAGATTTTTCAGTAAGTTTTCAATTTTCTCCATAAAAAATTAAAACATCTTTTTTTCCTCACTTATGGACAGTTTTGAGGCTATTGTAAATGATAGATTTAAAAATTATGGTCAGTTTGTTACTGATGTAAAACATTGAAATCGACTCTGGAACATTTACCTTCTATCTTGACACTTTGCTAAACTTACCTCTAATAATCTAGTTATAGTTTCTTTTGTGATTTCAATGTATACAATCACACCACCTGCCAGTAATATCAGTTTTGTTTCTACCATCCCCTTGCCTCATGCTATAACACAAAAAAGCCATTCTTAGGCTTTCAGCTTCATACTGATCAAAAATGTTTTCACATAGTAAATGAGAAAATCTCATGAATGTTATGTCAATCAGGTTGATAAAAATATCTCAGATTGTATGTGAAACCCGCACACTGTACCCCAGGATTGAATTATTGTACACAGCTATGATTCAATAATAAAAAAAAAATCCGATTACTCTAGTTATAATCTAATAGTTTGGTGGTAGCATGAATTCTTGCACATATTTTTGAAGGGTATATTTTCAAAGCTTCTGCACTAAAAAAATCATATTTTTTGTGGGCTTTTCATAGGTAGCTGTCTGCGTCTTGTTGCTTCTAACACAATACCATAAATCGGGTAATCTACAAAGTTGTACTTACAGAGATTGAGAAGTCCATGGTTGAAAATCTATATCTGGTGAGGGCTTTCTTGCTGGTAGAGAGTCTATGTAAAGTCCCAAGACAGCACAGAGCATCACATGTGAGGGGCTGAGCATGCTAGCTCAGCATCTCTTTTCTAATAAAGCCACCACTGCCTCCCAAGACACAACACATTAATCTATTAAACCATTAATCTTTGAGGAAATTCATTCATTTGTGAGGGCTGAGTCTACCGCTTAAAGGAACCACCTCTCAGTACTGTCACATTGGGGATTAAATTTTACCATGATATTTGGAAAGGAGAAGTATTCAAATCATAGCAATAACTTTTAAGGAAGTTATCTCTTATTTTTAGTTTGCTAAGCGTCTTTCAAAAAATTATGAATGCATGCTGATTTTATTAAAACTTTTCTTTACATGATAGGGTGAGTTTTCTCCTTAGAGTGTCAAATGTTGTTAGTATAAACTCTACTTGGCCACAATGCATTTTTATACACTGATATATTCAGTTTGCTAATACAGTAGAACCTCCAGCTTTGACCATCTCCCTAGACTGACCACCTCCTAAGTTGACCACATGTGCATGTCAGTACAGTAGCCTAGTTCCATATGTTTGACCACGTCTGTGTGTCAACCAGTTCATTACAGTCCCTCGGGTGGTCCACTTACAAAGCTTATAGTGTATTTTGTACTTTTGCTCACAAATAAGTCTAGCCATTTCTTTTCTTATCCTGTCCTTGTCTGCTTTTGATTTTAAGGATGTACTGATCCCACAGAATAAACTGGGAGTTTTTTTCTTCTTTTTATACTTTCTGGAAAAGCTAGTTTAATATTAGAATGAATAGTTCATTGAAGGTTTGGCATAATTACTGTTAACCCTGGATGATTAGTGTTTTTCCTTTGTGTGCAAAAAATTAGCATTTAATTTAATTGCCTATTAAAGCATACTTTTTCTTTCTTAGTCAGTTTTTATACGTTGTATTTTACTAGAGTATTTTTCATTTTATCTAAATTTTCAGATTTATTGTCATACAATTGTTCGGATGATTCTTACCTTTTTAATTGCTGTGATAGTCATAATTGTATTTCCCTTTTAATTGCTAATAGTGTTTATTTGTATCTTCTCCTCTTTGTATTTTTTGAATTGTCCATTTTTCTAGTCTTTTTTTGAGTATTGGTGATTGCAGCAGTGGTATAAAATAAATAGAGTGTTGGAAGTGCCTTTCCTAGGAGGCAGTAAGGAAGTACACAGTCTATAGAGAATTAAGAAACAACTACATGCCCACAGGAGAGAAAAACAATTAAATTCAAGAACAGGACATAGGAAGGAGGGGGTGGGGAGAGAAGACGGGTGGGGAATTAGAAGCTCTTACCTAATGGGTACAACGTAGGGCTATGTGGCACCCCTCCTGGGTGAAGCCCACACAACCTGGACATTATCTAACAAATTTATTTATTTATTCATTATTTACTTTTTGAGACAGAGTCTCACTTTGTCACCCTTGATAGAGTCTGTGGCATCACAGCTCAGAGCAACCTCAAACTCTTGGGCTGTGGTATATTCACAAATATTAGTTTGTCTTTTTTGTTATGATGTTTTATTCCTTGTAAAAAATATTCTTAAAATTTTAATAAGATTTTTCATTTCCCCCCTTATTGCTTCTGGCTTTTGTATTCTAGTTAGGAAATTTTTCCCAAACACATTTTATAGAGCAATTAATCCACATTTTTTTCTAGTACTTGATTCTTTTCGTTTACTTTTAGTTTTAGTTTTTTGAAGCTGAGTGACACTCTGTACTCTTAGAGTACCTTGGCGTCCTAGCTCACAGAAACCTCAAATTCTTTGGCTTAAGCGATTCCCTTGCCTCAGCCTCAAAGTAGCTGGGACTACAGGTGCCCGCCACTGGTGTCTGGCTAGCTTTTCTATTTTTTGTAGAGACCAAGTCTCCTTCTTCCTCAGGCTGGTCTTGAACTCCTGAGCTCAAGCAATCCACCTACTTCAGCATCTAAGTGCTAGGATTATAGGCATGTTCCACTGCGCCTGGCCTTATTTCTTATTTTATTTTATTTTTCTTTTTCCTTTTTCTTTCTTTTCTTTTTTTTGAGACAGAGTCTCCAGCTGTCACCCTGTGTAGACAGGGTGTTGTGGCATCACAGCTCATAGCAACCTCAAACTCTTGGGCTTAAGTGATTCTCTTGCCTCAGCCTCCCAAGTAGCTGGGACTACCGGTGCCCACCACAATGCCCAAATATTTTTTGGTTGGAGTTGTCACTGTTTAGCAGATGTGGGCCAGGCTTGAACTCGCAAGCGTTGGTGTAGTGTATGTGGCTGACACCCTTACTCACTGAGCTATGGATGCCGAGGCTTTATTTTATTTTTTAAAAGCCAACCCTCACCTCCTTTTTCAAAATTTAACCTGATGCACAATGTGAAGAATTGGTCCACGTTTCCTGTTTTCCATGTTTAGCACTTTATTTAGGAGTCTTATCTTCTCTCTACTCTAACTTTCTTGTATTCTGGATATAAGAATACAATAAGCAATTGTTTATTTCATAAGCAACTATTTCTTCTCTGGTTGCCTCCCACTCCCAACTCTGTTCTTACTCTCCTCTTTTTAGAACTCTCAGGAACGCAAATATAAACATGTGGGCAAGGAATTTATAGCCTTTAACATGCACATTTTTATGTAAACTCCATGTGTCTTTAACACAGTGCCCTGACCCCAGGTCCCATATTTAATTTAGCTACAGAGTTATTCGGTGTTCTTACATATGTCAGTTCCTCAAACTGATGAAGTTTTATGGTGCAATGGTTAAAAATATAGTATCTAAAACATATGGTGGGATTGCTTCTTTTGTTAAGTTAAATCAGTGATAAAGGACTAATAATGCATCTATTTTAACAATCTGTTACTAGAACGTTGAGACTAGTCCTTCGATTAATTTTGTCTGGTAACAAACTTATCATGCCAGATAAACTATACCTGCAACAAGTTTTTTCAAATCACCTTTAAGTCATCACTCCTCATCAGGTGGTCCCTGAGCTCTTCCTCTGCTTGTTTATGAATCACTGGACAGTAACTGTTTTAAAAAATGGCATAAGGAAAGAAAGAAAAGAGAAGTCCTGCAATTTTTTGAAAAATGAAGTGGAAAAGACTCTCTGGAAATTTCATTACAAACAGTTAGCACAATTATGCTAAATGGAACCAATAGATTTGTATGGTTTCATTCAAGGTTGATCATGTTCCATTATGAAACAATGAAATGTAATTAATAAATTGTCAGTTCATTTTTCTTGTTTTATTTGAAAATGCTTCGGCATATTTTAGCATATCATTTTTAGAGTAGCAAATAACTCTAATGTATAACATTAATAAACGGTGATAGACTTTACTATAAATATTGCATCTGTTGCCAAGAAAAGTTACATGCAAAAACAGAGCATTGCAAGCAGCAGTTCAGTAGTTCTTCTGGTAGTGGAGACATGGGCCTTCTGTATCATCTTAAGTATCTTTGCACTACCTGACCCACTGCACTTGGAGAATATTGGTTTTTATACATCAACAGTTTGCTGGGTTGAAGGGACTAACACCATATACGTGGTGTTGGGAGAGCCCAGAAAACAAAATCGAACGATGTTTTCCCCTTGTGTTCGATTTGACAGAGAAGAGTTAAGGACCCAGGAAAAGCTGTGACAAACTTTTCACTTGTACTGTCATAGCCGGCTATTGTCACAAAGAATAACCTTAAAAAAATCGGAGCCATAGAATAAAATGGCACCATACAACATGAAACAAAAATAATTAAGGAATTTCTACTTGGATCCAAAAACCTTGTTATTGTCTGAGAAGGTTGTTATTTCAAAGTATATACCAGTCATATTCAACTGACTGCACATTGAATTTTTACATAATTTTAAATTCCCACCTATGTGCTCTGTATATGCTATGTAACAGCACATTGAATTTTTACATAATTTTATTTTATTTTTTTTAGCAGCCACACAAAGTTTCCTTTTTATTTTTGCAATATCATTGCATACAAAAGCAATAGAAACATAACAGTCTTAACAAGAAGTTTACAATTGAATATTTGAACAGAACATCTGTACACAATATCATTTACAGCAATTTTACACAGTAAATTAAGTGATTGCAAAAAAAGTCCTAAATCCCTCTGTTGCCTTATCTTGGAGTATTCTAGATAAAGAGCCTACCCGGTGCTATTCACAAGCACCAAATTAAGACTGTGTAACTGACATAAAACCCCTTAATTTAATAAGTGTAACTGTTCAGAGCTCTAGGGGAAGAAAAAACCCACTGGAACATGTTGGTAAAAGGCCAAAATCTCAGTCCCATGAAGACATGTATGTGTCTGGCACAGAGAATGCCTTGTCAGACCCCTGAAGAGAATGCCGACTCTAGACTGGTCCCATGAATTCATGGTTAAATGCAAAAACAATCCCGACAAGTGGCAACTTAACGTTTAAAATATCCTTGGAAAATCTGTTAAAGGATATATGGAAGTTTAACCTGGAAGGTCAAGATTAAGCAATTAAGTTTGTTGCAAAACTGCTTCAAGTCCAATTTTTCTTGGATTTAGCTTCATTAACAATTTAAAACATGCAAAATACACTCACTGGTACATAAAACTAATGTTTCTTATGACAATAAGGCAGGAATAACAATCCATCATGAGATCAT